>LN891141.1:113951-236054 GCA_900010015.1 Tuber aestivum
ATGATCGGAAGGCTACGGAAGGAGCTATAGTGCTCCGAACAAGCTATAACTTGGCAGAATAATTCCTAACAGGTACCTGCGGCCCCAGGGTTCGCCCCGGGCGTCATGGGCCAAAATGGGTGGAGTTGCCGTTATGCTAGTTAAATGGAATCTATGAAGACATGTCCATAACACTGTATACGTCGTCGCCGTCCGTCCGACCGGAAGCTGTTCGCAGGATATATAAGGGGACCAAGGTGAGAAGGTCAGGTACCTTCTCCAAAAAGAACGGAGTAAAACGGATCAAAACTGACGGAGTTAGCGTGAGCTATCCGGAAGGGTCCCCAGAGTAGTCCCGGGTAGTGCCGGAGACATCTGGGAAGGTTTTACGCCAATCATGCCTACACGTGCCCCTTTGCCGTAGGCTCTTTATGGGTTGTTTGAAGACTCTAATAGCATGACACTTATCTCGGTGAGTGGTGTGCCGGGGGTAAGGGACCATGGGTAGCGCCTATGGGTCCCGCCGCCGACACAGCTCTCCGCGGGAGCGTCGTAGACCCCCTAAGTTCGCAATCAAGAAAGATAGAACTTAGCCGGAAGACAGCTGATGTCTACGAGTGCTTGTATAGGTCATAGCATATGGGAAGAGAGTCATTTAGTTAGCTTTCCTAAGGGTCTCGACAGTTAGCCACTGACGAGACACCGATGCGCAGAGGTTTTCACTCCGGCAGGTGTATTGGTAAACACCTTGCAGGAACTGATGTGCATATGGGAGATTTCTGCTAGAGTGCGCTGACACCTATAGCCCTTCGGGGACACGGTAATGGTGCCGGGGCAGCCCTTACGGAGAAGGGCATACTCACGTTGGTCGGGGTAACCTGATGGGGGAGTTTTTGGTATAAGTCTGACTACTTAAAGATTATACGAGAACTCTCCTGCCCAGACACAATCAACATCCTCTCGAGAGACTTTAATTGAGATAAGCCTGAGCTTAACGATATTAAGTTTTACCGTTTACTTTTATTCTTTACACTTTTGCAAGAGCTGTGTTCGAGAGATTCGAAGTTTGGTGCGGTCGCATCCTTAGGAGCCATCTACCTGAGGGAGCCCCCGTTACACTCCACCTCCTTGCATATCCTGCGAATAGCTTCCAGTCGGACGGATGCTAGCGACGTATACCGTGTTACAGACTTGTCTTCATGAACTCCATTTAACTAGTAAGATGGCAACTCCACCCATTTTGGTCCATGACGCCCGGGGCGAACCCGGGGGCCGCAGGTACCTGTTAGGAATAATTCTACCAAGTTACAGCTTGTTCGGAGCACTATAGCTCCTCCCGTCGCCTTCCCATCAAAACGCAAACAAGTGTCCGTCGATCATTATTGCGTAATAAACAATCCTAACATTTCCCGAAATCCTTCCGAGAACATTTCCGACGGAAGGTAGGGTAATAGTGTCCCAAAGGTAGGGTAAGTATGTCCATGGTGCGACGAAACCGGTCTCCATGGTAGGGTAACGTGACTTCCTTGGACAGGGTAAACTCACCTGGCCTTCTGTCCTATCCTTAGGACAGAGCGGACATTGTCACGTTACTACCACTACTTAGGTACACCGTTTTCTCAAGTACTATCTGTTCTTAGAGATATCCTGACCATCAGATATCCCTCAGATATGTGCCGGCATACCTGCCTCGTCCATCATCTGACCCCTCGGTCTTATGTATGGGCATAGACATAGGTTACCATAGCTCGATAACGTAGGATCATTATATTATCTTATCCACCACGATACCTTTCTTTGGCACAACCAGGGTCCAAGTTTCTCCTTATCATCTCCATCATGGGGTCATCACCCCCTCTTGTTCTGTAACCTCCTACGCAGCCTGACGGGGCTTCGCAAGTTCAGCTATCACCCATCTTTCAGCCTCAAGGCCCCCCCTCCCTTAAACCCCACACAGTGGCACCACTACAAGTCTACTACGATACTCACAGGGTGACTTCGATACGCCCAAAGGGGCTTTCATGAGCATGTTCGATGAGTTCTTTAAGTCCGAGGGATTCACAGCAACAAGCACGGTTGGAAAGGCCTTCCCTATTATAATCCACATGATGGAGATTTTGCACGAAGACTGCAGGAAAGCGACCAATGGGCCAACCGAGCACATCACCACCCGCACCGACGAGGTGAATGCCCTCCGCGCCTCGACTCTATCTGAGCCTGCTCCTACTACTGGCAGTGCCCCGCCGGCACCTCCTACTACCAATACTACAGAGCAGCCCTCTGTCCCTCAGGCACCTCCCACCCTTCTCCATACCCTACCTCCCACCCCAGCAGCTCCCCCTTCTTAGGCTACCGTCGCTGGGAGGGTAAGGGAGCCTTCTCAGCAACCCACAAAGCCTGGTCCCAAACCAGCCAAACCCTCCTCTTCCTTGGTTAAGCCCCTTACCGACAAGAAAAAGGGCCTCAGCATGCACAAGTGTCAGCTGATCATCAAAGAAACGCTTCCCCCCTTACCTCTACTGCTGTACAGCTATGCGACAGCATCACCCAGCCCCTGGCCTCCACTCTCATCCAGTCTGTCTCCTTCCGGGATGGACCTGTTACCCTTACTACCATGGACACGGTTAGAGCAACCACTGTCAACAGCACAGTTAGCACCTTTTTGCACCTTATTCCTGGTGCCTCTACCGTCTACCTTGACACTCCTGCCACCCAGCTTCTGGTACATGGCATCGCTACCTCCACCCCTCTGGCATCTCTTGCCCAAGAACTGACCAGCTTTAACTCAGGCTTATCTCTTACCGAACAGCCTAGGTGGCTTACCTCAGATATAGCACGCATCGTCAAATTTGCCTCAACTGTCCTTATTTCCATCACTGGACCCAAGGCTCCTTCCTTTGTTGGCAAACGCCTGTCTGCCTTTTCCAACACCTACTGTACCGAAGGCTCTCTATGCTTCAACAAATACATCCAGTGTACCAACTATCACAAGTTTGGCCACTACAGCATCAAATGTATCCTGCCTCCTTCCTGCCGCTGGTGCCTCCTC
This sequence comes from Tuber aestivum, assembly GCA_900010015.1. NCBI lineage: Eukaryota > Fungi > Ascomycota > Pezizomycetes > Pezizales > Tuberaceae > Tuber > Tuber aestivum. Next base: position 116,980 of record LN891141.1, read on the forward strand.
CCTCACTCTACTGGGGATCACTCCTGCCCCACTGCCACCTGTCACCTTTGCGGCTGTCCCTGCAGCCATACCACACCCAGGTGTGTAAACTGTGATGGCCTACATGAATCCCACTCACCTGTTTCCCCTGCTCGCCCCCATCTAGATACCCATGAATCTGAGGCCTCAGAGGAACACGAAGAAGCGGTGGACATGGTTGGCGCGACATAGGTTGGGATAGCTATAACGATAATCCCCTAGGGGTGTCTCGGGTTGGCTACTAGGATGCAAGGGGTGTGGTTGTTAAGGCCTACCTTAACTGATTGCTGAGGAGAAACTGGCTTCGTAGCGGCCCTTTGTCATGGCCCTTTCGAGGGACAGTACTGGAATGTTTTCTTGGGTGCCAGGTGGGGTTTATTTTTGGTGGATTTTTTGTGTTGTGATATTATGAGGATTTTAGGTGCAAGACTGGGGCGATCCCGCCAGTGGTAGTGATTTATTGATTGTGCTGAGATTTCCGTGACCTGGCTAGGTGGAGTGGATGGGTACTGAACTGTTGATGGACTTGTACTTTAGCTTTGGCATTAGTGCTCACTCTCTGAGGTGGTTAACGCTACGGAAACGGAGGATCTGTATCGTGTATTTAATTGCCTGTTTTTAGCGGGAATCGCAGGGCCCCAGTCCCAGTGGTGGATCCCGGCCCGCGGTAAGCTCCTGTCGGGGCAGCACTCGCTGATATGCGATGTTTTGGTGCGACGTGTATAAATAAACTTAGATTCAATTTGGACACCCTTCCTTACGTTCCAGGGAATTATCTTATCTACCACAATACCTTTCTTTGGCCCGACCAGGGGCAAAGGTTCTCCTCCTCACCTTCCATCATTGGGTCTTCACCCCCTCTCGTTCCGCAACCTCCTACGCAGCCTGACGAGGCCTCGCAGAGTCGACTATCACCTATCTTTCAGCCTCAGGCCCCGGCCTGGCTTAAACGACCACCCAGTAGTACCATCTCATGTATACAATACTCACCAGGCGGCTATGACGGACCTAATGGCCACTTCATACATATGATTGGGGAGTTGGCAGACCCGCAGAAGACTGAAGCACGGTACACTTTTGCAAAAGTCTTTTCCATTATGATCCAGATGATGCAAATTTTGCTTCAAGACTACAGGAAGGCAACTGATGGGCTAACCGAGCAGATCACTGCCCTTATCGAGGAATTGGATGCCCTTCGGGCCTCCACTCTATCTCAGCCTGCTCATACCACTGCCCACCGGTACCTCCTGCCACCGACACAACAGAGCAGCCCTCTGTTCCTCCCCTACCTCCTGCCCTTCCTCATGCCCAACCTCCTAGCCCAGTAGCTCCTCCTTCCTGGGCAACTATCGCCAGGAGGGTAAGGAAGGCTATTCAGAACCCCACAAAGCATGGCCTGAAGCCAGCCAAATCCTCAACTGCCTCGGCTAAGCCCCTTAGCGAAAAAGAAGGCCCTCAGCATGCGCGAGCATCTGTCACGAACTGTGACTAAGCAAGGCAGATTTCACATAGTTCACATTTCTGAGCTATAGGCATGTTGGGATTTCACATGAGGCATACTAGTCCGCCATCGGTTATTATGTTTACCTGTTCATGACTCACAAGTTGTGAGTCACACGATATTATGATTTTCAGACATGACTCAATTTATGAATGGTGGGTTTTGCTCAGGTGATGCGAGTTGCGAACCCGACTTGGTTATGATGGTTTGATTGGTTTTAGGAATATTGTGCAGCGACTCATAGATGTCAGATGAAGGATTTCGCGTGACTCATAGTTATGAGTCACAGAGTACGCGTGACACGAGGTATAAGTCATGCCAGGTGAAGAACTACTATATAAGGAATCGCTAGGACCTTGAGTATTAGTTCTTTACACGTTCTCTTTGTTTGTTTCCTACCTTTAAGTTATTACAATAAAACCTACATTTACGCTCTTTAAGATCTATCTTAAGAACCCGAGAATTGTCTTTCCTCCCATGCGGGAGAACTAGTGTTACTCCTACAATGAACGACTAAGTCCTAAGCGAGGACTTAAGAAGATCAGAGGGATAGGCGCGATAAGATAGGAGTTGAAAGGACTTAGCTATGTACATCGCGTAGGCATCGGCCTAAGAACTATTACCTCGGTAAGCATTAAGAACCGTTACCTGTCGCACCCCAGTGACTGGTAGGATTGTTAACATTAGAAGGTGTCTACAACGCAACACTTAACGATTTCACCACGGATCCTTTTAACCGAGATCGAGAAGGAGACATAGATCTACAAGACAACGGTTTAGGTCTAGGAGGATTAGAAGAAGCGCTCAGCGAAGCAAGCAGACACTAAGCAAGATCCGCCAGTGTGGTGACACCCGAACAAGCTAATCCCCCAAACGCAGAAGACCCGCCTGAGACACCAGAACCTGAAAGAATGTCAGGACCAGCACCACCACCAGGCCTGCCTCCAGCAGGGCCAACAGTCCCTCAGATGATTATACGTGACGAAGTGGAACGAATGATACGAGAAGCCATAAGAGCAACAGGACAACAACACAAAGTCAAGACCCCACCATGATATGATGGGGAAAGACCCAAGTTGCGAGGATTCATGGTCCAACTCTTAACCTACTTCCATGCAGTTGGATGGAGACAAGGAAACGACCAGGACAAAATACGATATACTCTCACCCTACTAGAAGGAACAGCCCTAAAATGGGTAACCCTTATTGTGGTCAGCAATACGGCACCATGGACAGACAGGGCCAGCTTCAAGGCAGTATTCGAAGCCCAATTCACGGACATAGAACTAAGCGAATCAGCAAGAAACAAATTGGAAGAAATTCGCCAAGGAACTAAAAATGTCACCCATTACTGGTACGAGTTCAGACTACTCCAGTACGATGCAGATTGTGACGAGGCCTCCGCTATGAGGTGGTTCATAAAAGGCTTGAGAAGAACCTATCAAGACGCCTGGAGATACAGCGAAGAAAGATTTACTACGACGAAAGCGATGGCCCACTGGGCCATTCGAAAAGAAATCCAGATCGGACAACTAGACTGGGTCCACAGAAACCAGTCTAATAGGACACAAAGCAACATTACAGATACGAAGAACCAAAATACACCCAGGAACCAGAATGGGACCTGGAGAACCACCACCCAAGGAGGAGACACGAGGGACCTAGACACTACCCAGAAAAGACCATCCCTTAATCTCGCAAAAGACAAATACCTTCGATGACGAAATAACAACCTATGCCTGAAACGTGAAATAGGAGGGCATATGATCAAGGATTGCAGACGACCCGCCAACCCAACTCCAAGGCAAGGAAGAAATTAGCAAAACATGAGGCTGAACCCCAGGTTCCAACCATGCAGCAATCTAAGGGAGGTTGAAATTGAAGACAATTATGAGACGGTGGCAAAAGACGAAGGTCCCTTGCAATAGATGGTCTGTGGGACCCTCCGAAAGACAAATCCATCTGGATGACCAATTACTACACTCTTTCAAGCGCAAATACGGAAGACAACCACAATGATCATATCATGATTGAAACAAAAATATATAAGGACAAAAATCAGGCAACAACGATATACACAATGCTCGACTCAGGAGCTACAGAAGACTTTATTGACAAAGAAGTCTGCGACAAATATCAGTTAAAAACCAAGAAAACGAAAAACAAGAGACGGATTTACCTCGCGGACGGAAAACCCAGCGCAATGGGACCAATAACCCATACCGCGCAAGTACCTATGACCACTGGAAACCATAGGGAAGTGGCTACTTTCCAAGTAGCAAATCTACAACACCATGAGATAATTCTCGGAATGCCATGGTTAAGACAACATAACCCTACACTGGAATGGGAAGAAAGAAAAATCACGTTTACCAGCGAATGATGCATGACATGGTGTCTCAACAGTTCGCCAACAGTATATGCAACCCCAGAAGCAGAAGCGAACCAAGAGAACCTAGAAGCAAGGTTCAACCAAGTTCAAACCACAGATCAAAGGATCAAAGTTCAAAGGCTAAGCCACGAGGCTAAGATACCCACGAAAGGGTCCAAGAAGGCAGCAGGACATGACCTGTATGCCAATGAGGAAGTTACGATACCCACCAAAGGGCAGGTAATCATTCACACGGGAATAGCCATAGAGCTATCTCAAGGCACCTACGGGCGTATAGTACCACGCAGCGGTCTCGCAGTCAAACATCGACTCACTACCAATCCGGGAGTAATAGACGCCGGCTACACAGGTGAACTGAAAGCTGTTATGGTCAACCAAGGGAACCAAGATCATAAAGTAGAAAAAGGAGCCAAAATTGCGCAACTAATCATCAAGAAGATCAACGAACAAGAATTCCAACAGGTGACAAACCTGAGAGAAACCACCAGAGAAACCAAAGGGTTCAGAAGTATGGAGAACCAAGGTCCAACCAAGAAGAAACAACCAAAGGTCGAAATCAAAAGCATATGAGCACAAGCGTTCAATAAGTTCTACCGCAGAGGAGAAGCGGCAGGAATCCTCAAACAGGATATCCAAGAAAAAGCAATAAGTCTGGCAAAAATCAACATCAGTACCGAACTGGCCATACGTAATCGAACTCGAGGAAAAGAAGAAACTTTGGATCAAACAATACCAAAAGAATATCACCAACACTTGGACTCATTCCAAGAAAGGGAATCAACCAAATTACCGCCTCAAAGACCCGAAGTTGACCTGGCGATCGACCTGGAAGGATCCACTGCAGGATTACCAAAGAAAAGAATAAACCCGCTAGGAGAAACAGAACTTGAAGAACTAAGGAAATACATTCAACCAAACCTGGAAAGAGGATGGATTCAACAATCCTACGCCAACGGAGGATCACCCATCCTCTTTATCAAAAAAAAAGATGGGAAGTTAAGGTTATGGATTGACTACCGAGCACTCAATGGTATAACCAAAAAGGATAGGTACCCCCGACCTCTAATTGGTGAAGCTTTGAATTGACTAGCGTTAGGCAAATACTTGACCAAATTAGACATACAGGATACATACCATAATGTTCAGATGAGCAAGGGAGATGAGTAGAAGACAACCTTTACCACGAAATATGGAAATTACCAATACATAGTCAGGCCCGTCGGGCTAACCAATGCACCAGCCTCGTTCCAACGATGGATCAACAATGTGCTCCATAAGTACCTGGATATATGTTGTATCGTCTACCTGGACGATGTACTCATATACTCTAAAGATATGGAACAACAAAAGAAAGATGTCAGCAACATTATGGCCGACATCAAAGCTTCAGGAATGAGATGCAAAGTGAGCAAATGTGAATTCCACAAAAAGGAGACAGAATACCTAGGATTCATCATCAAAGAAGGAGTACAAATGGACCTGGTCAAAACCATAGCAATATGGGAATAGGAATACCCAAAAAAGAAGACAGATATCCAATGTTTTATGGGTTTCTGCAACTTCTACCGAAGGTTTATAGAAGGATTCAGCAGAACGGCTAAACCGGTATACAACCTGACCAAAAAGGACGTCAAATGGAACTGGGGGCCTAAGGAGAACAAGGCCTTTGACAAACTAAGAACCAAAATTAGCCAAAGACCCATCCTGGTACACTTTAATCCAGAAAGAGAAACGATGATGAAAACGGACACTTCTAAATATGTATACTCAGGCATACAATCTCAGAAATGCGAAGACGGCAAATGGAGACCAGTGGCATTCCGATGCAAAATGATGACCCAGGCAGAATGCAACTACAACTTTCACGATAAAGAACTGTTAGCAATAGTTCAAGCTTTGAAGGAGTGGAGAAAATACGCACAAAACAACAATGCAGCAGTCAAGATTCTTACAGACCACAAAAACCTAGTACCCTTCATGACCACGAAGGAACTAAACGGACTACAAATAGGATGGATGGAAAAGCTCAGCACTTACAACTTTAAAATCAAATACTGACTAGGAAAAGAAGGAAGAAAACCCGACGGCTTAACTAGACGATCAACGGACCGGCCAAAAGATCCTGAAGATAAAAGGATCAAACAGAAACAACAAATACTGCTAGCAAATTTAAAATATTTCCAAACAGAAGAAGAAGGCAGCGGATATGAATGACTAAACGAGATCAACACTCGAACGACATTGGAAGAAGATATCAGGAAAGAAAGTTCCCAAGACAAGAATATCAAGGAGATAAGAGAAAAATTGGCACAAGGAATAAAGGAAGCCAAGGGCATAGCTTTAGGATTGTGCCACTGGAGAGACGATTACCTATGCTACGATGGAAAAATCTGGATCCCAGACAAAGAAAAACTACGTACAGAAATCATATGACACTAGCATGACCCCCCGTATGCCGGCCACGGAGGAATGTCCAAAACTACCGAGTTTATCAATAGGCGATATTATTGGCCGAAGATAAGGGAAGACATCAAACAATATGTCAGAAATTGCGACAGGTGCCAACAGACCAAAGTGGTCCGCCATGCACCCTATGGATTGCTTAAATCCTACGAAGCACCAGAAAAACCTTGGAAATCAATATCATTAGATTTCATTACAGACTTACCAAAATCAGATGATTACAACACCATACTTGTAGTAGTAGATCGTCTTACCAAAATGAGTCACTTCATAGCATGCAGAACGGATATGATGGCACAGCAGTTCACTATGCTATTTCTGAAAGAAATTTACCGCCTGCATAGATTACCAAAAGGCGTCATCAGCAACCGAGGATCATTATTCACATCGGAAGTATAGAAGGAAATCACAAAAAAATTCGGAATTCAGCGACATTTGAGTACGGCATTCCACCCACAAACGAATGAACAAACCTAACGGACCAATGGTATATTGGAACAATACCTACGAGCATACGTCAATTGCCAACAAGATGACTGGTGTGAATGGCTACCAACAGCAGAGTTTGCATACACCAACGGGAAACAAGAAACAATTAAGACGACACCCTTTTACGCGAACTATGGCCTACATCCAGAATATGAAACTATAGGTCATATGCTCAGAGGAAAAATAACAGAGAAGAAAGATATGAGCCAACTTCATGAGGTATTACGAACGGAAATGGTCATAGCACAACTACGACAAAAAGAAGAATACATTCCTCACAGAAAACCTGATCCAAACCCGGAATCAGGAGATATGGTGTGGTTACTATCATGCACAATCAGAACCACATAACCTATGAAAAAATTGAACTACAAGAAAATATCACCATTCAAAATCTTGGCAAGAATAGGAAGCCGCGCTTATAAGCTGGACCTTCTACCATCAATGAAAATACACAACACCTTTCACAACAGCCTCCTAGAACCCTATCAAAACAATCCTCTACCATCTCGAGAAAAACCCCCACCACTGCCTATTGGAATAGACGGTGAATCAGAATACAAACTCGAAGAAATCATGGACTCCCGATTACACTACGGTCGCTTGCAATACAGAGCAAACTAGACTAGATACTCTCCCGAACACGATAAGATCTGGTACACAGCCGGGAACTTCGAACACGCACAAAATGCAGTCTAACAATTCCACAAACGTTACCCACACAAACCAACAGCCAACAGTCGAGGACATACCCAAATCAGGTCATATCACACCAACCTCATACCACACAGACTCCTACTACTGGGAATACCCCCCGGGGAGGGGCACAATGCCAATCCCGTCAGCCCTACAAAATGTTCCAGAACGCGACGCGTTCAAACACATCATGCCAATAAGCCTAGGGTATCGAACCCCAACACCAGTCAAGGAAGAACCTATGGATGAAGACTGCGTAAATCTGGTGGATTTACCCCTATCGAAAAGGCTGACACCTGAAAGGGAACATGCGAACGTGTCATGGACAGGATGCTACAACGACAAGTGCTGAGTGCACAAAAGCAAGAAGGAGGGCTCGGGATATTGGCCTCGGGAAGCAAAGCAATGGCCACCCAAGACCTCACCCCCGGGATCACCTGCAAGATCCCTGACACCAGAGTCAGTAGCTCTGGTACAATACATCAAACCGACTCCCAGGACAGAGTCGAGAAGGAGGGGGGCCCAAAAATCCAAATGGCCCAAAGCAAAGAAAGCCAAGAAAGTATCTTGGCAGGAAGAAATGGAAGAAGCTATGCCGAGGTTGCCTCAGGCAGAGGATCAACAGACGGTAATAGCAGAATTGGAAAAAGATCTACAGATGACACAAGTATTGCTAGAGGCAATGAAGCGAGGAACCAAGTTGAGAGTAAGCCAACTTGAGAAAGAGCTGGCAAGGGAGAGGAGACCAAGGGGTGCGTTGGAAAGGGAGTTGGAGAGCCAAGCGGGAGAGGCTTGGAAACATTCGGATAGGACTGCAGGAGTGGTCCCAAGGATTAAGCGAAGCTACTACCATGGGGAAAAGAGCTGGAGGGACCATCAAGGGTGATGGAGGTATGAATAAAGCCCGATGGGACTCGGGCTGAGGGAGAGGGGAGCTAATGTCACGAACTGTGACTAAGCAAGGCAGATTTCACATAGTTCAGATTTCTGAGCTACAGGCATGTTGGGATTTCACATGACGCACACTAGTGCGCCATCGGTCATTATGTTTACCTGTTCGTGACTCACAAGTTCTGAGTCACACGATATTATGATTTTCGCACATGACTCAATTTATCAGTCGTGGGTTTTACTCAGGTGACGCGAGTTGCACACCTGACTTGGTTATGATGTTTTGATTGGTTTTAGGAATGTTGCGCAACAACTCATAGGAGTTAGATGAAGGATTTCGCATGACTTATAGTTATGAGTCACAGAGTTTGCATGACGCGAGGTATGAGTCATGCCAGGTAAAGAACTACTATATAAGGGATCGCTAGGACCCCGACTATTAGTTCTTTACACATTCCCTTTGTTTATTTCCTACCTTTAAGTTATTACAATAAAACCTACATTTACGCTCTTTGAGAGTTATCTTAAAAACCAAAGAATTGTCTTTCCTCCCACGCGGGAGAACTATTGTTACTGCTACAATGAATGACTAAGTCCTAAGCGAGGACTTAACAAGATCAGAGGGATAGGTGCGATAAGATAGGAGTCGAAATGACTTAGCTATCTACATCACGAAGGCATCGGCCTAAGAACTACTAGTATTACCTCGGTAAGCATTAAGAATTGTTACCTGTCGTACTGCAGTGACCGGTAGGATTCTTAACAGCATCAGCTTATTGTCCCATGAGACGCCACCCCCCTCACCGCTCCTGCTATACAGCTACGTGACAGCATCAAGCAGGCCTTGGCCTCCACTCTTATCCAATCTGTCTCCTTCTGGGATGAACATGTTACTCTCACCACTATGGACATGCTCAGAGCCACAACTGTCAACAGCAAAGTTGACACCTTCTTGCACCTCATTCCTGGTGCTTCTACTGTCCACCTCGATTCTCCTGCCACCCAGGTCCTGGTACAAGGCATTCCTACCTCTACCTCTCTGGCATTACTGGCTCAAGAACTCACAACATTCAATCTAGCCTTATCTCTTACCGAACAGCCTAGATGGCTTACCTCTGATTTAGCATGCATTGGCAAACTTGCCTCATCTGTGGTTATTTCCATCACTGGACCTAAGGCTCCCTCTTTCGTTGGCAAATGCCTATCTCTCTTCTCCAATACCTATCGTACCGAGCGCCGCCTCTGGTTCAACAAATACACCCATTGTGCCAACTGTCATACGTTTGGCCACCATAGCATCAAATGCGCCCTACCTGCTTCCTGCGGCTGGTGCCTTCTCCCTCACTCTACTGGGGATCACTCCTGGCCTACCGCTACCTGCCACCTTCGTGGCCGTCCCTGCCGCCATACCACACCCAGGTGTGTGAACTGTGATGGCCTACACGAATCCCACCCGCCTGCCTGCCCTTCTCGCCCCCGTCCAGCTATACAAGAGTCTGAGGTTTCGGAGGAACATGAAGAAGAGGTGGCTATGGTTGGCTCGACATAGGTTAGGAAACCTATAACAAAAATGCCCTACGGGTATCTCGGGTTGGCTATTATGGTACAAGGGGTGTGGCTTTTACACTTGCCTCAGTTGATTGCTTAGGGGAAACTGGCTTTGTACCGCTCCTCTATCATGGCCCTACCAAGAGACAGTGCAGGAACACTTTCTTGGGTGCCAGGAGGGGTTGATATTGGTAGATTTTACCTTTGTTATAATATTATGAGGATTTTAAGTGCAAGGCTGGAGCAATGCCACCAGTGGTAGTGATTGACTGATTGTACTGGGATTTCTGTGGCCTGGCTAGGTGAAGCGGATGGGTACCGCACTGTTGATGGACTTGTACTTTAGCTTTAGTGTTGGTGCTTGCTCACTGAGGTAGTTAATGGTAAGGGGACAGAGGATTGGTATCTTGTATTTAGTTGCCTGTTTTTTAGCAGGGGTAGCAGGGCCCCAGTCCCATCGGTGACTCCCAACCGGCGTTACGCTCCTGTTGGGAGGGTGCTCGATCATAAGCCATGTTTTGGCCCAACAAGTATAAATAAACTTGGATATAATTCAGACACCTGTACCTTGGAATTACACTCTTTATCCTCTAGCATCCTCTTGAACCCCTGAACCCGGACCCTGAACTCCTGAATCCTGATCCTAGTACAAACTCGCTTCAGTTGTACCCCTGCACATAGACCTTGTCTCCAGAATCCTGCCTGTCCTGATCGTGGTGTACCTTGGGCTTCCTGACCCTCAGACCCTGCCCATTACACAAGTTTGGGCCCACTAGCACCCAACTCACACCCATCCATGGCTGCTTCCTTTCTCTCGGAGGACATCAACCGCCAACTCCAGGCCCTTAGGGCTCTTGGGAATGAAGGCATCCAAGGCCTGTGCCATGCCCACATGCAAAACCAGTTTATCCTCAGCAGCGACGTAGCTCGCCAAATCATGAACGCCCCGGCTCCTCCTCCTCAACAAGCTACCCCCATCCCTCCAGAACAGACTACCCCGTTCCAACACCTGCAACAACAGTGCAACCTCCTGATCCAAGAATGAGAGGATGCCCGTACTAAGTCCAAGGCCTGGAGACTCCTCTCAGTATCGTAGAGGCCAACCTCACACAGGCCAATGCTACCATCACATCCCTGAACACCGCGGTTACCCTCATGCTGGCCCCTGGTGCCGCGGCCCCTGCTGGCGGCAACAAACCAGTCTCAATCCCTGACCCTGAAAAATTGGACGGCACCACCAACAAGCTCCGCTCCTTCCTCGCCCAGCTGCAGATGAAACTTCAAGGTGATGCCCACCATTTCAGTAGTGAACAACACTGCCTCAGCTATGCCATCCGTCTCCTCCGCGGATGCGGCTTTATCCAGATACAACACTGAGTCTTGAGCAACCGCATCAATTTTCGAAAACATGGAAGCATTTTACGCCAAGCTGGAACCAGCCTTTGCCGACCCCAACCGGGCCCCAAGGGCTGAACTGTTCAAATGTGTGGGTACGGCACTATCTTAATAGCTTTGTACAAAAGTACGACAGTGTAGTAAGAGTATACGGTAGACACGCTAAGCGAGGAGGAATTTTGTATGAAGGTAGATTGGTAGTAGTTCTTGTCCTTAATTCTCGTAAGCACGATGGGTGGTAACCGCTATTTATACAGGTGCGCATCCTTCGCATAACTAAGAGGAAACGTAATGGAAAACATAAGTGTCGACGTGTTTGACCATAACACAAGTAGGAAAAACATAAGTGTTAACATGTTTGACTGTCACGGCCACCAAAACTTTCTTCACTCTAGTCGCGTGTTTCGTACCTGGAGGAGGTCTAGCAGTTCTCAGGATCCGCGTTCCTGAAGGAATAGGTGTGGCAAGGATGGACCTAGTTGACTATGTGCAGCAGATCGACATCAGTGCGTGACGGTTCCACGTAGCAAAGATAGAGGCTGTGCATAGTCTGATACAGTCAAGGATCTCCTTATGTTTTGGAACATACATGCAGGACGTATGTTATAGATCGAAGGATTTCCTATGGTTATGTTAGAAGTTGAGCTCAGAGGAGCTGTGTTAGATTGAGGGATTTCCTTTGGTATATCTATGCGGTGTGCCCCTTGATATTTTACTTTCTTTACGCAATCTGGTAAGCTCCTACCTGTGTATATACTTAGGAATTACGTCCACTCCTTACTATGATGTTTATCGTGAAGTAATCTTCAGGTTCTTTACCACTCCGCGTTCCGGACTACGAAAGAGAATGACCTTGATACCTCATTGCTCTTGATTCTTTTCTTGCTCTTGCTTTGATAGTCATAGCTTGACCACTAGTAGCGAGCCTGCACTATGGCTCGCTATTTTTGATTAATATACACTTTGGCCTTCCCTCGTGTCCACCCGTCCTCGGTTAACTATCTCGACGATAGTTTTCCCGCCTGAACCTTTGTGCCAATGGCCTTCCCTCGTGTCCGCCCATCCTCGGTTTACTATCTCGACGATACTTTTCCCACCTGAGCCTTTGCGCCCGTGGCCTTCCCTCGTGTCCGCCCGTTGTCGGTTAACTATCTCGACAATAGATTTCCCGCCTGAACCTTTGCGCCTGTGGCCTTCCTTTGTGTCCGCCCATCCTCGGTTAACTGTCTTGACGATAGTTTTCCCGCGTGAATTTGGTAGGCCCCTAGGATCTCAAGGCTTCCGACCGTTATGAATCCCTTAACAATATTGCATTGGGCAACGAACCTAAGAACCTTTTCAGCCTACTAACAAACCCTCCTTGAACTTCACTCGTTGGCCGCATACAAGTTAGACGGATAACCCTGGGACAATGAAGCCCTTCGACCTAGACCTCCAGTGGGATACTGAATGATTATTTTGGCTCGTTTGGATGCTCCTTAGTTGGACCTTGGTTGATTATGCTCCTCGCGGGTGGACTCCTGCTTCATGTCGGAAACCCTCCTTGAACTTCACTCCTCAGCCGCATACAAGTTAGACAGATAGCCCTTGGACAATAAAACCCTTTGACCTAGACCTCCAGTGGGATACTGAATGATTATCTTGGCTTGCTTGGATGCTCCTTAGTTGGACCTTAGTTGGTTATGCTCCTCGCGGGTGGACTACGGCTTGATGTCAGAAACCTTCCTTGAACCCCGACTCCTCGGTGGCATGTACGTTAGACGGAGAAACCTTAGATACAAGGGCCCTTGATGCTAAGAGCTCAGAGGTGGGAACCTGTCCTGACACTTAGACCTCGGAGATGGGATACCTGTCTCTTGCTTTGACCTCCGGTGGGATACCGGACATCTGCTTAGAACTCCTGTGGGATACCGGACATCTGTCTAGACCTCGGAGGTGGGAACCTGTCCTGACGCTTAGACCTCTGAGGTGGGATACCTGTCTCTTGCTTAGACCTCCGGTGGGATACAGGACATCTGTCTAGACCTCGGAGGTGGGAACCTGTCCTGACGGTTAGACCTCTGAGGTGGGATACCTGTCTCTTGGTGTAACGGGGGCTCCCTCAGGTAGATGGTTCCTAAGGATGCGACCGCACCAAACTTCAAATCTCTCGAACACAGCTCATGCAAAAGTGTCAAGAATAAAAGTAAACGGTAAAACTTAATATCATTAAGCTTAGGCTTATCTCAATTAAAGTCTCTCGAGAGGATGTTGATTCTGTCGGGGTAGGAGAGTTCTCGTATAATCTTTAAGTAGTCAGCCTTATACCAATAACTCCCCCATCAGGTTACCCCAACCATCATGAGTATGCCCATCTCCGTAAGGGTTGCTCAGCACCATTACCGTGTCTCCGAAGGGCTAAGGTATCAGCGCACTCTAGCAGAATTCTCCTTTATGCACATCAGTTCCTGCGAGGTGTTTACCAATACACCTGCCTGAGTGAAAACCTCTGGGCATTGGTGTCTCGTCAGTGGCTAACTGTCGAGACCCCTAGGAAAGCTAACTAAATGACTCTTTTCCCATGTGCGATGATCTATGCAAGCTCCCGTAGACATCAGCTGTCTCCCAGCTAAGGTCTATCTTTCTTGAATACGAACTTAGAGGGTCTACGGCGCTCCCACGTCAAGGTGTGTCAGTGGCAGGACCCGTGGGCGCTACCCATGGTCCCTTACCTCCAACACACCACTCAGCGTGATAAGTATCATGCTATTTAGAGTCTTCAAACAACCCACAAAGAGCCTACGGCAACGGGGCACGTGTAGGATTGATTGGCGTAAAACCTTCCCAGATGTCTCCGGTACTACCCGGGACTACTCTGGGGACCCTGCTAGATAGCTCACGCTAACTCCGTCAGTTTTGGTCCGTTTTACTCCGTTCTTTTTGAAGAAGGTACTTGACCTTCTAACCTTCACCCCCTTATATACCCTGTGAACAGCTTCCGGTCGGACGGACGGCAGCGACGTATACAGTGTTATGGGCATGTCTTCATGAACTCCATTTAACTAGTAAGACGGCAACTCCACCCATTTTGGCCCATGACGCCCGGGGCGAACCCTGTGGCCGCAGGTACCTGTTAGGAATAATTCTACCAAGTTATTGCTTGTTCGGAGCATTATAGCTCCTCCCGTAGTCTTCCGATCAGAGTGCAACTAAGTGCCCGTCGATCATCATTGCGTAACAAACAATCCTAACATTTCCCCAAATTCCTCCGAGAACATTTCCGATGGAAGGTAGGGTAATAGTGTCCCAAAGGTAGGGTAAGTATGTCCAGGGTGACACGAAACCTATCTCCATGGTAGGGTGACGTGACTTCCTTAGACATGGTAAACTCACCCGGCCTTCTGTCCTATCCTTAGGCCAGAGCGGACATTGTCACGTTACTACCACTACTTACATACACCATTTCTTTAAGTACCTTCTGTTCTTAGAGATACCCTGACCGTCAGATACCTCTCGGATATGCACCTGCATACCCACCTCGTCTACCATCTGACCTCTTTGTCTTATGTATGGGCATAGACGTCAGTTATCATAGCTCTATAACGTAGGGTCGTTACACTTGCTTAGACCTCCGGTGGGATACCGGACATCTGCTTAGACCTCCAGTCGGATACCGGACATCTGTCTAGACCTCGGAGGTCGGAACCTGTCCTGATGCTTAGACCTCTGATGTGGGATACCTGTCTCTTCCATAGACCTCCGGTGGGATACCGGACCACTCTTTGGGCCTGGCTCTTCGACCGCACAACAATAAGCCGGATCCATCTTAGAAACCCAGACCCCACTGCGAACACCCTCGGTGGGATGCCGAAACCTGTTTATATTTCGTCCTCCGATTGTAGTATACTTGGGACTACCCGCTCGGACCTTGTCCGTTACATTGACCCTAAAGAACTGCCGAGGAAATCCCACAAAACATGCGTAAATCTAAGGTGGTGTGAACAGATAATTAGAACATAATTGTAAATCAAATGACCGATGACCGTGCATGATGATGCATAAAATGTAAGAAATAAACCCCAACACCAGGTAAGAAAAGCACGCCATAATCTCCTAATAGTATCATGAAATATCAATGAAATATACATAATACATACTCCGCTGTAGTAATGTCCGTGAACTAGAAATAATACTATGTAGAGGAATATACAATATTATCAAGGAGAATATATATATCAAACAAATTAGAAAATTCAACCCGAACTGGCTCTGAGAAGCCTCCAGCAAAAGAACAGACCTTTTGTGGAATACCTCGCAGACTTCCAATGCCTAGCTGTCGATACCCTCTGAAATTATGCCACCAAGCATACCTCTCACTACCAGGGCCTTAGCAGCGAGCTGAAGGATACACAAGTACATGTCTTCCCCGTCCCGGAGTGTTGGAATGACTACCTCTCTCTCCTCAAGCAGCTTGAGAATAATGTCCGTGCCAGCTCTGCCGAAAAGAAAGGCTCCTCCTCATCCTCTTGGAGGACCTCAACTGCCGCCGCTCCCCACACACCCGCGCCCACTCCGCCGCCAACCTCTACAGCGACCAGTACCACCTCTGGCCCAATGGACCTCTCTGCAGGATGGTGAAAGCTTTCTTGTACTAAAAGGCAAGATCGAATCCCTCGTGGCCTCTGTCTCTACTGTGGAGGACATCGACACATGCCTAGCGCCTGTCCCAACAAGGGACCTCGCCCCATGCACAGGGCTAGCACTCCCGCCGTCCCTGCTCCTGAGGAGCCCCTCCCTGCCCAAGAAGAGTCGGAAAACTAGTGGTCCCATGTGCAGCATCAGGCACTGACATGGGCCATATTAAGTCTTCTCCTTGTTAAGTTATTTCTAGGTTATCTTTGGACGCAATGGAAAATGGAATTGAGGATAACCACTTAGTAGTTGGGTGTGACATCCTAGACAACCAACAGGTAATCCGAGCCCACGTCCTTACAATTCTGGAGCAACTGGCTATGCTTTCATGGATATAGACTTTGCTAGCGGTCACCACCTACCTCTATCCCAACTCAAGCAACCCATACACCTCTCGGTCATCAGTGGGAAACCTATCAGCTCTGGCCCGATCACCCATGTCGCCTGCTTTGACCTCAAGATAACTGACCACCTGGAATCCATCCGTGCCTTTATCACCAAGCTTGGTGGTTATCCCCTTACCCTTGGTATCCCTTGGCCGAAACAACATGACGTCACGATCTGCTTTGCCTCCAACACTATTACCTTAGAGTCGGACTATTGTCTCAAAAACTGTACCTCAGATGTGACGGGTATCCAGGAAGTCAAATATAAGACTCGGATCCCCCTGTTCCACAAAGGTTACGCCCTCCAACGCCCCCTTGACCACACCATGTTAGAACAATAGGAAGTCAAAGAGATTGTCCTTCCCGAATACCACGACTTCCTACCGCTGTTCCTAGAAAAAGAACAAACCCAGCTACCCCCTAGCCGACGTGGGGTGGACCACAAGATACTCCTACAACCTGGTTTCACCCCTCCTTTTGGCCCGCTCTGCAATCTATCCCCGCCAGAGCTCGGTGCCCTAAACTGATAGATTGACGAAAATCTGGATAAGGGCTTCTTTAGCCCTTCCAACTACTCAGCTGCATCCCCGGTCCTTTTATCAAAAAGAAAGATGGTACCTTAAGACTCTGCTTGGACTAGCGAGGGTTGAATGAGGGAACTGTCAAAGATCGTGAACCCCTCCCCCTGTTAACAGAAACCTTCATGAACATTACTAAGGCTAAACCTACTCAGAGATCGACCTTCGTAGAGCCCACAACCAAGTCCTCATAGACAAGAAGGACCGATGGAAGACTGCCTTCCGCACCCAATACGGGCTATTTGATTCAAATGTCATGCCATTTGGCCTTACTAACGCTCCCACCACCTTCCAGGCCTTCATCAACAAGGTCCTACACCAGGGACTAGACAGATTGCATATAGCCTACCTCGATGATATTCTTGTATACAGCAAAAATGAAGAAGACATCAATGATGTACGCTGGGTGTTACAGGCATTACAGGAGGCCAATCTAGAAGCCAAACTCCAGAAATACGAGTTCCATGTCACTCATGTGGAATACCTTGATTTTATGATCAGCCTTGAGGGCATCGGGATAGACAATGCCAAGGTGGAAACCGTGACCACGTGGCCTGTGCCCGATCATGGACTCGAAGTCCGCGCATTCCTGCGCTGTGGCTACTTCTACCGACGGTTTATTCGTGCCTTCTCGCAGCTGGCGCCCCCCAGCACGGCTCTCACCAAAAAGAAGCTGCGCTTTGTATGGACTCCTGAGTGTCAACATGCTTTCGAACGATTAAAGAAAGCCTTCACAACGGTTGTAACATGTTGACGCCGGGGCGCTAGTCACGCTGCTGTGTACAATAGGAGCTGACTGTTTCTCTACCGGAGAGTAACAGTTTGGGCTCGCTAAGGGAGGCTTCGGTGGTGTACTAGGAGAATAGAGATAACAGTTCAACCGAGTATATTAGAATACTATCTGTCGAAGTCTGCCGTTTCCAGAGTGGAAAACGGCGGTCTTTTTAAGTACATGTGTTTGAGTACGATCATGAATTCTCACTCATGTTCTTACTCAATCAAGACATAAAAATAACCAAGTATCAACCGATACTTAAAACAAAACATAAAACAAACTAAGTATCAACCGATACTTAAAACAAAATATAAAAGAAACTAAGTATCAACCGATACTTAAAACAAAACATAAAACATCACTTTAACCGAGTACCCACTGCGGTTACATTCCCCAAAACAAAACAAAATTCCCAATAACTTAACCGAAGAAAGAAAGAAAAGAAGCCCGAGCCTCATCCTACTCATCGTCATCGTCATTAAAGGCCGAATGGCAATGGCAGTTGTAAAAACATGCCGGTCCTCCGATACATCCCTCTCCCAGGTCCGGCCCGGTGCAGCTCCTACACGTGTAGGAGGTAAAAAATGCGGGCGCGGATTTTTTATTGTAGGCTCGTTTAAGCGATTTCCACCACGCATTCGTTGTTATGCAATCCATCTGGTTGCATTCGAGGCAGTAAAATATGTAGATCGGTCTTCGTCTCTGCAGGGTAGGTATGTCTCCGAGGCGTCTGAAGTTGAGTCACCTGAGGTGGGAGTCTTTCTCGCTAAGTCTCGTGAAATCTGAGTTATGAATGGGGAGTATAGAATGGCGTGCGTTTTAGTGTGCGTATGTGGGTAGGAGATATTGCAGAGGATGTGCGTAGATATGTAGGGAGGTAGGATTTGTTTATAGGCTCGTAACTCGGTACGAAGTACACCTTTTTATGTGCTTTTGTGTGTGCGCGAGTTTCGTCTAGGTGGGTGTGTGAGTCTCACCTAGAACATTTTTGGTGTGGGTGCGCGGGTTTCGTGTCGGTGGGTGTGTGGGTCTCGCGTAGAACATTTTTAGTGTAGGTGCGTGGGTTTCGTGTAGGTGGGTGTGTGGGTCTCGCCTAGAACATTGTTGGTATGGGTGCGTGGGTTTCCTGTAGGTGGGTGTGTGGGTCTCGCCTAACACATTTTTGGTGTGGGTGCGTGGGTTTCGTGTAGGTGGGTGTGTGGGTCTCGCCTAGAACATTTTTGGAGTGGCTGCGTGGGTTTCGTGAAGGCGGGTGTGTGGGTCTCACCTAAAATTCTGAAGCCATTGGTGATTCCAAATCCTCACCCGTGCTATCGTTTGGTGAGAATTCTTCGTCACTATAGGGTGCCCAAAAGCCCCTTGGTGTCTATGGTGTGAGTTCCCACCTGTTTACTTCTGGTAGTGTTGGCGCCCAGCACATCGTTACTTCATGAATTGTTGGTGGGTCTTCTTCCTTGTTGCTACTCTACCATTCATGTATTAGTTCAGTCGCGTTTCCGAGTCCCTCGACGGGTTCCCAACTATTTTTTCGCTTGGAGGATATTCATTCCATTTGATTAGGAACTCATCCCTATTGTATCGTTGTCGGTGGTCAAGGACTTCTTCTACTTCCCATTCGGGATGTTCATTTACTAGTATTGGTGCTGGTTTTGCGTGGGCTCGTCCTGGGAATTTCGCATCATCATTTGGTAGGTACTGTTTTATCAAGGTCACATGGAAGGTGCCTTCCGGGCGTCGGTACATTTTTGCATCCATTTTTACAGTGTAGTTTTCTGTGTATTCATCAAAAATGATTACCATGAAGGGGCCTCTCCACATGGGTTCGAGCTTTTTGCTTCTTCCTGATTGGGTCGCAAACTGGCTTCCACATACCAATATCTGTTCCCTAATCGGGATTCGTTTATGGACTCTGCGTCGTTTAGCAGCCTTTCGAGTAGTTCAGAACCGTGCCAATTGGAGGTTTTGGAATACTAGGTTCCTTATTTCTTGATGCCTGTTCAAGAAATCGTTGGAGGTGGGTACCGATGATTTTCCAAATCGTAGTGTTTTCCTCATTGGGTACTGTTTTCCATACACTATCGCATAGGGTGAGGCACCGTAGGTTTCTGTATATGATCCATTTATGTGTGCTGCTGTTTTGGCCAGCGTTGACTTCCAGTTGTTCTATCTCTTGTTTGTGATATTTCGCATTGCTGTTTTTAATTCTCTGATTCGTCGCTGCACTTGTCCATTAGTCTCATGTTGTCTGGGCTGCGCACAGAGATGTTCAATGCCTAGCGATTTGCACCATTGTTGCCAGAATTTAGAAGTGAACCGTGGGTCCGCATCCGTAAGTATAGAGCATGGGTAGCCATGTAGGGTGCATACATGCTCGGTTAATTCCGCAATGGTTTGCTCTATTGTGTTGGTTGACTTGGTTGGTATGAACCAGGTCCATGCGCTTAGTCTATCCATGGCGACCATGACCATGTCATACCCGTCCGATTTGTTGAAAGGTCCAGCAAAGTCGATGGCAATCAACTCGAAGACCTCTGTTGGTATTGGGAGCGTTTTCGCAGTTCCTGCCGGTAGCTGGGTCCGTGGCTTACTGGTTTGACAGGTGCTGCATTGTGCCACATACTGGTGGAAATCAGTCTTCATTTGTGGCCAAAAGAAATAACCGGTGGCGTAATGGAGGTTTCTTTTCACGTTATGGTGGCCACTGCTATGGATGTGTCTCATAATATATTGTCGTAGCGTTTCCTTATCTCCTGCATAGCCATGAGGGATGTACAGATACCAAGACCCGTATCGGGTTGGTGAGTATACCAGTCCATCGTCAATTTCGTAGAGGTTTAGATCCATTGAACCGCCACTCAGGAGTTTGTCATACAAGGGGTCGCTTCAGTAGCCTTTGATCATTTGTTGTCTTAGACTATTTTCCATTTTCTTGCATACCTGGAAGGTAGCTTGTTCACCTTCGATTTCAGTACTTCTAGCTGTTATTCGTCCATGGTTGGCATCTTTTGCAATAGGTTGGTATAGTTGTCATCTGTAATCGTCCATTGCAGGTGGCATAACTGATTCGATAACTTCGTGCACGTATGTTTCCGATTCATCACTTACCCTGGATGGGTATGGCCCTTGGCTTAAATTGCTTGTTAGGAGGAATGGTGGTGGGCTACTGGGTAGTCCCTCGGTCGGTATTTCAAACCTAGTTGGATCGACCCATGTTTCTGGACGGGGGTGATAGATGGAGGGTTCGTGGTTCGGATGGGGCGTGTCGGCTTCTGATATGAGTTGTTGCATCTCTGCAAGGGTGTCTTCATCGGGTGTTCCGTAGGATGTTCCTGACCCTTGAGACTTTGGTTTAGGGGAATACCCCGACCCTAGTTTGTCGCTTGCATGATAAGTTCACTCGTCAATATCGCATGCAGTGAAATGGAGGCTTGCATGTTCTCGTTCTGCCAGGGAAGTACTAGTGTGGGTGGTTCGGTCTCCCCAGTTCTTACCTTCTCGGATGGTACAGTCTGCCGCCCAGCTTTCGGGTTCCTGTAGTACAGGAGGGGGTGAATTTGGAGTGTCCTGGACCGAAGGTGGCTAGTAGTTTGACATTGTCGTTTGATAGGTTGTGGTGTTTCGTTCGAATTCTGTGGTATCGGATAGGTCGTCGTCCTGACTTGTAGTGTCTTGGGCATAGTGAGGACGTTCTTCTAGAGGAATGTCTTCATAGATCCGGGAAAGCGCATCAGCTAAATAGTTTTTGCTGCCCTCTTGGTAGATTATCTTTGTGTCGTATTTACTGAGTTCCGTTACCCATCTAATTTGCTTCCTGCTAGGTTGTTTTATGGTCTTCAGGAATATTAACGGGCGGTGGTCTGTGACAATCGTCAACTTTCTTCCCATCAAGATGTGGCTGAATTTGTGTAAGGCGTCCACTATGGCTAGTACTTCCTTGTCGGTTGTTCTGTAATTTAGTTGTGAATTAGTGAATTTTTGGCTCTTGAGAATTGCCGGTCTCGCTGTTTCGCATGTGGGTCCTTGTCCTACCCAAGCTCCTACTCCGACATCTGATGCATCTGTTATTAGCCATATTGGTTCCCCTGAATCCTTCAGGGGTTGCATGACTGCATGTTCCTTCAGTAGGCGCTTAATGTTTTTAAATGCCCTATCATGTGTTGGTGTCCATACCCATTCGGCTCCTCCCGTTAGGTCCGAAAGTGGGGCAGCGAATGTGGCATGGTGGGGCAGAAACTGTGCTACATAGTTCAGTAATCCCAGAAACCGTTGTAGCTCCCTTTTATTCGTTGGTGTCATCCATTCTTCCAAGGCGCGTATTTTTTCTGGTGCCGCCTGTATTCCGTTATCATCGATAATGTGGCCTAAAATGTCTAATTCCTTTGCAAACAGATCTGATTTTCCTTTGCTTGCATAGTACTTAGCTTGGCGCAGTTTTTCGCGTACTAGTCGGAGATGTTTCTCGTGATCTCTTGCTGTATCCGAGAATACTAGGATATCATCAATGTATACCCACACGAAATCATGTAGGTATTCGCCCAATAGGTCCTCTATTATGCGCATGAAGGTGGCGGGGGCATTCTTGTCCCCTTGCAGCATTACTCTGCTTATCATTGTTCTGAATGGTGATTTTAGCGAGTTATTTTTCTCCTCCCTGGGGTCCACTCTTGTTTGGAAGTATGTGTCGCGCAGGTCAATCTTACTTCGGTACTTCCTTCTTCCTACCACATTTAAAATGTCTTCTTGCCGTGGTATTGAGGGTGTGTCCTTGATTATTAATTCGTTGCGTCGTTTGAGGTCAACCAGGGGTCTGATACCCACCCCATCCGTCTTGGGTTGCACAAACATAGGGGCTGCTCCCGTTACCGCTTCTCGGTAAAGGACGCCCTGGTTTCGCTTCGTTTGGATCCATTCATGCAGTTTGGATTTGTGTGCCTCAGGGACCAAGTAAGTTGGCTCATCCTTGATTTGCGTTCCAGGGGTAAGGTGCACTCGGTGGTTGATTTTTCGTAGCAGCAGTAGTCCGTCCGGTATTTTGTCCCGGAAAACATCGTCATATTCTTCCATTATAGTTTGGCCTTTTTCTGCTACCGCTGACCTATGTTCCCAACTCGTTGGTTTACAAGATACTTTCCTCTTCGGTTTGAGGAAGATGATGGTCATGTCGCCACAGCCGATAGTTGCCTTGTGACATGTCATAAATGGCATACCGAGTAATGCATCATACTTTGCCACGTTTCCCACCAACGTGGGGTTGTTTGGGAATTTCGCCTTTCCTATCTGCACTATGGTGTTGGTCTGACGGTCACTTGGTGATCGTGATTCTTTCATGGCCAAGTTGAGCGTTACTGGGTACTTGGTAGACTGGGTGTTTATGCTGTCTGTGGCTACAAATGTGTTGCTGAGGATATCGGATCCTATTGTTCCGGTATCGAACAGGACCTTCCCTGGGAACCCATTGATTTCTACCGTTCCTTCTAATGATTGGAAGGGGAGTATTTTTGTATTTGCTGGGGTGGTTTTATAGCAGTGATTCATTGCCGTTACCAAGTTGATGTGTAGCTCTTCAAGGTGATCGTCTATTTCTTCTTCGAGAATGCTTGTTGTAACTTCCCTTTTCACTGATTTGCCTTTGTTTTTCTTCCCATAGCAATCCTTCGCGTAATGGCCTTTCTTTCCACATTCGAAACACTCATTGGTTTCCTTTCGCTGCCGTTGTCGCTGGTTGCCCTTCGTTGTCGTCCGCTCCTTTTTCTGCTAACTTGCAGGTGTGTTGTGTCATTTTTCTATTCCTCGGGTCTGTTGGGGTTGTTTTTGGTAAGCTCCTGTTTCCCACAGGATAGCGTCGTGCCGTTCTGCCCTTTTGATTATTGTGTTTATATCATCAGTTGGTAACTCCTGTGGTTCCACTACCTGAAGCAGTTTCAAGTGCATAGCTTCATAGAATCATTTCTTTAGGGAGAATGTTGATATCCTTCCTGCTGGGAGTCGGGAGTGGTACATGAGCAGTGTGGTAGCGGTTTTGGTAATTTTTTGCATATTGTGGTCGACCACTTGGGATATTGCATTGAATTTTTTGAATAGTTCATCCTTGTTCCGTGATGACTGGAATCGATCTTGTAGATAGCCGGATACCATTATTGCTCTGACCCTGTCTGGTTCTTGATACTCTTTTATGCATTGTTGGTAGGCTTCCATAGCCTCATCCGTGCAAAATGCTGCAAGGTAAACTCCTGATCCATAATCAGTCATAGATATCCCATGTATAGTAAGGTACTGTCGTACACTAGTAAGCCATCTATCGAAGGCTTCTGGTCTTAGGTCTTCCCCTTTTCCTGAGAACGACTTAGGTTGCGGGATTTTTATCTTTGGTTTTTCATTTGCTGGCGGGTTGGGTGGTGGTGGCCCAGGGCCGGGTGTTCTACTACTAGACATGCTGTATTCGCTATCTGATGGGTTGCTTGATAAAGGAGGGGGCGGCGATGGCGGTGGTGGGGGTTGCGGTTTGCCTACCTTTGCAGGTGATTCCGGGAATTCACCAGGTGTGGCGCCTTTCTTCCCTTTTGTTTGGGTTAGGCCTTCTCGTAGGACTTGTTTCCCACTCCGAGTTGTAAGTGGATCTATGTCGCACTTATTGGTGATGCAGGAGCCGACCCCAAGGTCTGCCGCTTCTGCCGGTAGCGTTCGATAAGTTGAATCTTCGTAGGTTGATCAGGCTCACATTCGTTGTGGTGTTCTAGCCACTCGCTGAGGTTAAAAAAATGTAACGTGTTCACGCTGGGGCACTAGTCACGCTGCTGTGTACAATAGGAGCTGCCTGTTTCTCTACCGGAGAGTAACAGTTTGGGCTCGCTAAGGGAGGCTTCGGTGGTGTACTAGTCGAATAGAGATAACCGTTCAACCGAGTGTATCAGAATACTATCTGTCGAAGTCTGCCCTTTCCAGAGTGGAAAACGGCGGTCTTTTTAAGTACATGTGTTTGAGTACGATCATGAATTCTCACTCATGTTCTTACTCAATCAAGACATAAAAATAACGAAGTATGAACCGATACTTAAAACAGAAAACAAACTAAGTATCAACCGATACTGAAAACAAAACATAAAACAAACTAAGTATCAACCAATACTTAAAACAAAACATAAAACAAACTAAGTATCAACCAATACTTAAAACAAAACATAAAACAAACTAAGTATCAACCAATACTTAAAACAAAACATAAAACAAACTAAGTATCAACCGATACTTAAAACAAAACATAAAACAAACTAAGTATCAACCAATACTTAAAACAAAACATAAAACAAACTCAGTATCAACCGATACTTAAAACAAAACATAAAACAAACTAAGTATCAACCAATACTTAAAACAAAACATAAATCAAACTAAGTATCAACTGATACTTAAAACAAAACATAAAACAAACTAAGTATCAACCGATACTTAAAACAAAACATAAAACATAACTTTAACCGAGTACCAGCTCCTGTTACAACGGCCCCTGTCCTTGCCCATTTTGATTTCCACAAAGAAGGAATCATTGAAACCGATGTCTCGGACTTCGTCTCCGCCGCTATCATGTCGCAAAAGGATAACATTGGACGCCTCCATCCTGTTGCCTTTTATTCTTGTGAGCATAGTCCTGCTAAATGCAACTACGACATTTACGACAAGAAACTCATGGCTGTGGTCAGAGCCTTCGAAGAATGGCAATGTTACCTCCTCAGAAGAGAGGTGACCATCATGACTGACCACCTCAACCTCAAGCACTTCACGACCAAGCGGCTACTGAATAACTGGCCGGCCTGTTGGTCTGAATTCCTGTTCCAATTCAACTACTGGATCAAGTACCGGCCCAGAAGGCTAAATGGCAAGGCCGACACCTTAACCCGGATGAAGGACTAGACACCAGAAGAGGTGGAGGAATGGAGAAGCTAGCATACCCAAGTGGTATTCAAGTCTCAGGCTCCGAGTTTCTGGGCGAACATTACGCTCCCCACTGGAGCGTCCCCTATCGAAGATCTTTGGAAAGAGGCCTATGAAGCTGACACGAGTCCAATCCAGGTCCTCTGCACCCTTGACAAGGGTAACCAACATTCCTGCCTCCTATCGCTGAATAAGTGCAAACGTGAGGGAGATCACCTATTCTACGGCGATTGAATTTACGTTCCCCAGCCACATGAGTTGCGCCTTCAGCTGATACAAGATTGTCACAACTGGCCCTCAGCAGGACACCCCGGATGCACCAAGACCCATGAGCTTATGTCCCGACCTTACTTTTGGCCTAGCATGAGGCGAGATATTGGACACTTCGTGGCCAATTGCCATATCTGTCAACGAAGTTGCACCTCCCGGCACGCCCCCTTTGGTATCCGGCGCCCCCTGCCAATACCAGACCGCCCCTGGGAACATATATCCATGGATTTTGTTACAGGTCCACCTTGGAGCCAAGGGACTGATGCTATCCTGATAGTGGTAGACTGACTGTCTAAAATGGGCCACCTGATCGCCTGTCGTACCACAATTGACGCCCCTACCCTGGCCGACCTGTATCTCCACCATATCTGGAAATACCATGGCCTCCCAAAGACCATCACCTCCAACTAAGGTACTCAGTTCACCGCAGACTTCTGGAGAACCGTATGTGAAAGGCTGCAGGTTGAACAAATGATGTCCATAGCTTTTCACCCCCAAACAGATAGCCAAATGGAACTTGTCAATACCATTATGGAACAGTATCTTCGAGCTTTGATCAACTACAAACAGGACGACTGGTCCCTCTGGCTTCCTATAGCGGAGTTCGCAGCCAACAACCATGCCTCAGAATCTACCACTTTGTCCCCTTTCTCTGCCAACCACGGCTACGACCCCTGTATGCACTTCCTAGACACCCACCACGAAGCCTCCGATAAACCCGGAGCAGCCATCTTTGTGGAATGCATCAAGGATATTCACGACCACCTGAGAACTGAGATCGCCTTTGCCCGGATCGGCAACAAGAATATGCCGACAAGGGGAGGCTCCCAGCCCCTCACTTCTGGATTGGAGACAGTGTTTGACTAAAGGCGAAGAACCTCCACTCCAAATGACCCTCCCTGAAGCTGGATGACAAGTGTTTCGGCCCTGATCCTGTCCTTGCCCAGAGAGGGACCTATGCCTACTGGTTAAACCTCCCACCTACCATGAAAAGCCACAACTTGTTTCATGTCTCCCTCCTTGACCTAGCCTCAGATGACCCCCTTCCAGGCCAAGAGATACCACTGCCGCCACCTATGGAGGTCGATGGAGAGCAGGAGTTAGTTGGTCCGAAACGGCCTACATTACTTAATCTGTTGGAAGGGGTACCCAGAGGCTACCTGGGAGCCTGCCAACTCCGTCAACGGGCTTTAAGCTCTGGATTTGGTTCTATGAACACTACCCCCACAAGCCCAGGCCCTTCCTTGAATAACTCGCCTCAAGAGACTTCGGCGTCTGAGAGGGGGGCTAGTGTCACGGCCACCCGGCTATGGAGATGGAAGATGCATGGAGTCTTTGTTGCATAAATGGGTTGTGGTTTCCTTGGTTGCTTAATAGGATTTTCTTTGTATAAATGAATGGGATGCAGTGCCGCGTGACAGAAGATGGCGGAACCTGACCGAAGGATCGCGGCTGTGCGTGACACCAAGAACATTCCTTTGTATTAGTGATCATGGAGGATTTCCTTAATATATAAAGGGGTGTGCCCCTTTAAATTTTACTTTCTTTATACAATCTGGTAATCTCCTTCAAATACTTGTATCTAGGAACTACACTCTCTATCCTCTGGCGTCCTCTTGAACCCCTGAACTCTGACCGTGAACTCCTGAATCCCGAGCCTCATACAAACTCGCTTCGGTTGTACCCCCGCACCTAGACCTCGTCACCAGAATCCTGCCTGTCCTATCCCCTGTGTGCCTTGGGCTACCCGACCCTTAGATCCTGCCCATTACAGTCAGGGTAGGAGAGTTCTCGTATCATCTTTAAGTAGTCAGACTTGTACCTAAAACTGCCCCATCACGTTACCCAGACCAACATGAGTATGCCCTTCTCTGTAAGAGTGGCACGGCACCATTACCATATACCCCAAGGGCCTTAGGGATCAGCGCACTCAAGTAGAAATCTCCTATATGCATATCAGTTCCTGCGAGGTGGTTACCAATACACCTGGTAGAGTGAAACCCTCGGCACATCGGGGTCTCACCTGTGGCTAACTGTCAAGCCGCCTAGGAACGCTAACTAAATGACTTTCTTTCCATGTACTATGATGCATGCAAGTACTCATAGACATCAACTGTCTTCCGGTTAAGTGCTATCTATCTTGACTGCAAACTTAGAAGGTCAATGACGCTCCCGCCGAGAGCTGTGGTGGTGACAGAACCTGTGGGGACTACCCATGGTCCCTTACCTCCAGTACACCACTCACCATGATAACTATCATGCTATCAGAGTCCTTAAACAACCTACAAAGAGCCTATGGCAAAGGGGCACATGTAGGCTTGATTGGCATAAAACCTTCCCAGATGGCTCTGGCACTACCCAGGACTACTCTGGGAATGGTTCTGGTTAGCTCACACAAACTCCGTCAGTTTTGGTCTGTTGTACTCCATTCTTTTTGTAGACACTACCTGACATTCTCACATTGGCCCCCTTGTATATCTTGTGAACAACCTCCGGTCGGGCGCATAGCAGCAACATACACAGTGTTTTGAACATGTCTTCATCGATTGCATTTGACTAGTATGACGGCAACTTCAACTATTTTCATCTATGACGCCCGGGGCGAACCCTGGGGCCGCAGGTACCTGTTAGGAATACTACTGCCAAATTATAGCTTGTTCGGAGCACTCTAGCTCCTCTCATAGCCATCCTCGTGTAGCCTTCTAATCAATTTGCAAGCAACTGCCTGCCGATCGTCCTTGTTTAACAAACGGTCCTAATATTTCCCTGAATTCCTCTGAGAACATTTCCGACGGAAGGTAGGGTAACAGTATCCTAAAGATAGGGTAAGTATATTCATGGTAACATGAAACTAGTCTCCATGGTAGGGTAACGTGACTCTCCTCGAGATGGTAAACTCACCCGACCTTCCGACCTATACTTAGGTCACAGTGGACATAGTCAATTTACTTCCACTACTTCAGTACACCTACTCCACGAGTACCTTTTGTTCCTTTGGGGTATCTGGACCATCAGATAACCCTCGGACATGCGCCAGCAGGCCCACCTAGTCTACCATCCGACTTCATGCTCTTATGTATGGGAGTAGACTTAGGTTGCCATAGCTCCCGTACTTAGGGTCGTTACAACCACCGCTCTCCGCGGGAGCATCGTAGACCTTCTAAGTTCGCAGTCAAGATCGATAGAACTTAACCAGAACACTGCTGATATCTACAGGGGCTTGCATAACATCATACCACATGGGAGGAGAGTCATTTAGTTAGCTTTCCTAGGCATCTCACCAGTTAGCTACTGGAGACTCCAATGCACAGAAGTTTTTACTGTACCAGGTATATTAGTATACACTTTGCATGAACTGATGGACATATAGGAGATTTCTTATACAGTGCGCTGACACTTTAGGCCATTCGGGGACCTGGTAAGAGTGCTGGGAAATGCTTATGGAGAAGGGCATACTCATGTTGGTCAGGATAACGTCATAGCAAGAGCTTTTGGTATAAGTCTGACTACTTAAAGATTATACGTGAACTCTCCCACCCCGACACAATCAACATCCTCTCCAGTGACTTTAATCGAGATAAGCCTGAGCTTAACGATATTAAGTTTCCCCATTTTACTTTTATTCTTTATACTTTGTAAGAGCTGTGTTCGAGAGATTCAAAGTTTGGTATACTCACATCCTGAGGAACCATCAACCTCACGGAAACCCCATTACACATCTCCTACTCCCTACTATATTCCCTTCACTCCCGTATCTGCCTCCCTGCCCACTCTTGCCATACCTATACCTCCCTCATCTGAGTCCTCCCCTACTCCATCCACTCCTACCCCAGCAAGTCTATCCTCGTCTTCATCTTTTGCAATTTCTAAACCATCCAATCCCCCTAATGCATTCTTCTCATCTTCTTCCAAACTTTCATATTCTGTTTTCTTCATCTCCACCAATCTTATATACTTTTTCCGCTTTTCTTCCAAACCTTTCCATTTATTCTCTAATCGACCATCTGGCTCTTACCTCTTCATCCTCTCCTCTTTTATCTGTATCTCTCTTTGTAATTCTTGTTTACAACAATGCTTCTGAACTTTTTTTTTCTGTACTATGTGTAACGACCCTACGATATAGAGCTATGGTAACCTATGTCTACGCCCATACATAAGACCAAGAGGTCAGATGGTAGACGAGGTGGATATGCAGGCGCATATCCAAGAGATATCTGATGGTGCGGAAATGTCTAAGAACAGAAGGTACTTAAGGAATAGGTGTACCTAAGTAGTGGTAATAACGTGACAATGTCGGCTCTAGCCTATGGATAGGTCAGAAGGTCGGGTGTGTTTACCCTACCCAAGGAAGTCACGTTACCCTACCATGGAGACTGATTTCGTGTCACCATGGACATACTTACCCTACCTTTGGGACACTATTACCCTACCTTCCGTCGAAAATGTTCTCGGAGGAATTTCGGGAAATATTAGGATTGTTTGTTACGCAATGACGATCGACGGGCACTTGATTGCACTTTGATCGGAAGACTACGGGAGGAGCTATAGTGCTCCGAACAAGTTGTAACTTGGTAATATTATTGCTAACAGGTACCTGCGGCCCCAGGGTTTGCCCCGGGCGTCATGGGCCAAAATGGGTAGAGTTGCCGTTATGCTAGTTAAATGGAATCTATGAAGACATGTCCATAACACTGTATACGTCGTCGCCGTCCGTCCGACCGGAAGCTGTTCGTAGGATATATAAGGGGGCCAAGGTGAGAAGGTCAAGTACCTTCTCCAAAAAGAACGGAGTAAAACGGACCAAAACTGACGGAGTTAGCGTGAGCTATCCGGAAGAGTCCCCAGAGTAGTCCCGGGGAGTGCCGGAGACATCTGGGAAGGTTTTACGCCAATCAAGCCTACACGTGCCCCTGTGCCGTAGGCTCTTTGTAGGTTGTTTGAAGACTCTAATAGCATGACACTTATCACGGTGAGTGGTGTGCCGGGGGTAAGGGACCATGGGTAGCGCCTATGGGTTCCGCCGCCGACACAGCTCTCCGAGGGAGTGTCGTAGATCCCCTAAGTTCGCAATCAAGAAAGATAGAACTTAGCCGGAAGACAGCTGATTGTCTACGAGTGCTTGCATAGGTCATAGCATAGGGGAAGAGAGTCATTTAGTTAGCTTTCCCAAGGGTCTCGACAGTTAGCCACTGACGAGACACCGATGTGCAGAGGTTTTCACTCTGGCAGGTGTATTGGTAAACACCTCGCAGGAACTGATGTGCATATGGGAGATTTCTGCTAGAGTGCACTGACACCTATAGCCCTTCGGGACACGGTAATGGTGCCGGGGCAACCCTTACGGAGAAGGGCATACTCACGTTGGTCGGGGTAACCTGATGGGGGAGTTTTTGGTATAAGTCTGACTACTTAAAGATTATACGAGAACTCTCCTACCCCGACAGAATCAACATCCTCTCGAGAGACTTTAATTGAGATAAGCCTGAGCTTAACGATATTAAGTTTTACCGTTTACTTTTATTCTTTACACTTTTGCAAGAGCTGTGTTCGAGAGATTGGAAGTTTGGTGCGGTCGCATCCTTGGGAGCCATCTACCTGAGGGAGCCCCCGTTACACTATGAGGCAAACATGTATAATAATTTAAACTAGCTTTCACTCCTTTTTGCTGTCCACTGTAATTAGTTTGAATAACCTGCTTGACATCACTAGCAGAAATTTCAGTATTGTCAATCCTAATTCTATTCCTCCCCTTTTTTCTACTAGAGTTTATAGTTTTCTCACCTAAGTATTATGGCTTTTTTTGTTTGGCTTGATCTTGTAGATTCAGGGCAGAGCAGTAGTAGGAAGTAGAGGGTGCCAGAAACCGAATAGTAATATATGCATTGCCAGAGCTTGCAGTATTCCAGTGAATACTCTGTTCCGTAAAGAGTGCTAATTGCTCAATCTGATGCTCCTTCTTAGGTGTATGGAGAGCCAAGGGTGACAAGCATTAAGAACTTGAGGTCAGCTTTGGAGAGCTTGATTGGTAGGACTTATAGCCCAGAAGAGTCGATAATATTTTTTGAGCATTTAAAGGATAAATGCCAATAGCTTTAAAGCCACTTGGGATGTTATACTTAGAGAGAGCACTCTCCCTTGCCTGTTGCAGAATTTGCCATATGCTCTCTTTTTTAACAATGTAATTTCCCTATTGAAATCTCTCCTAACCTGCATCAGTCTATCTGCGCTTCAGTCGGCTAAAAACTGAAACATCTAAGGGTTGTAGCTTATAGGTTGTATGTGCTGGAAGACAAATAGGAACTATGCTATTTCGTAAACAATATAATAGGAACTCCCAGGCAACATGGGATAAATGACCATCAAAAAGGAGTAGTCGGTATCACCGTTGTGCCTTCATAGGTGTAGAGCTTCCGGGGCCGAAAAAGTGTTCCAGATATTATAATCCCTTCTTCTTATCAGTCCAGCCATTTTCACAATATCCTATCGGAACTCCTTTAGGTATAGAGAATTGAATATTCTCTACCCAATTATTCTGAATATTCTCTCCATTGAAAATAATCATTAGCTAGAGGTAAGAACCATCCATGCAAATCACTTTTATTCCTGTAATGAGTTCTTGTCCACCATCAATCATACATAAGGCACCTTGGTGCCTATAATCTTTTCCATATATTACTCGATACAATTGGGTAAACCCCATGGGATATTTGATCTAATCAAGGTTTTAAACCTTTTTTTGAATTATATCATATTTTAAAATCGCTGCTTCCAACTAATTTAATTACTATATTATGTACATACTAAAAATCAATTAACTAAGGCCTCTTCTTCACCATGGTTTAAATATTGCTTCACTTCAGTGAATTCACTTACTGGCCTTCAGCCATGCTCCTGATGCCAGATTGTTCCTTTTGGAATCTCGTAGTCATTGGCTAGCTGCTGGTAGGTTGGTATGGTTGTATTTTCACTTCGTTCACTTCGTTCGCTTCGTGCATAGTCTAATTCATTTATTGCGAGTTCAATTTGATCTTCGGCAGTAAAGGTTCGTTCGGCAGTAAAGGTTTGCTTGTTGGAAGACATTATGCTTGTAGTTTCAGAAATGGTTTATTGCCGACAACTAAACACTACCTATCCTCTATATATAACTTACATAGACTTTAACATGACGACTATTATTGTAAGTTGTTGCACTAGTCAGAAAACCTGTTTTTTGTTGACACTAAAAGTCACTTGTTTCGTGTCACCGTGTGTTTCGGCTCACCGTGGAGTACGTTAATTCTATTTCCTCTGCATCTTCTGTTTTCTGTAATTCCCTTCAAACTGGTTCCTTATTTCATGTTACTCAGAATATCTTGGCATCTCTTGGCACAAACCAGATCGGTTGCAACGAAAATGCCGTTTCACCGGAGGACCCGCCTTTAGGCTCTTTGCACCATACCGTGAAGTACTAGTACTCGAGTACCGGTACGGTGCAGTTCGGCAGATGTCATGCTCGGCTCCGCAATGAGGCTCCTGGCCGGGTGGTGATGGCACCCCTTGTTCACTCCCAGGCTCCCCCTCTACTTCACAGGCGTACCGCACTATAGTACTAGTACGTGTGCATTTACCGTAATATGTGCATTACGTACATTTATCGAAGGAGGGAAGGAAGGAAGGCGGGCGATTGCGTACGAAACTTCCAGGACTTTTTTTTTTCCAAACTATTCCCTTTGTTCCTCCCCGCCTTCCCTGCCTTCCCCTTCTCCTCCACCGCAACATGTATACTTTAGGGAGGGTACGGTGGAATATGTGGCTATCTGGAGGAATCGATCGATGATCGTGATCGTGGAGCGGGGATGGGCGAAGGAGTGGGAAGGACGGGGGGGGGGGGGAATAAGCCGGGGATGGGGGAGCTATGTGGGAAGTGATGGGAGAGGGGGAAGGAAGGGAAAGAGGGTTACGGTATACGGTATCACAATAGACATGTTCGAGGGACGGTAACGGTAATCGAATCCCGGTGATGGGAGGGGCGCTGTTGTGATATGAGATTTGGAGGTGATGTGACCACGATTCCCCTCCAAGGTTCTGTCTGCCTGGGCTGTGGGATGATGGTACTCGTAGAGTTGTCTTTTTTTTTCCCCTCTCGTCGTACCGTGCTGCTCAGGTGCAGAAAGGCAAGAGGTGGGGGGTTTGATAATACCAGAGAAAGGCTAAATTTATTACCAGTAGTGGTGTTGTGTTTTATATTGTGGACATACTTGTACGAGTACACTACGAGTACTGTACTTGACTTTATTGAAGCTCCTGACGTGGGCAACAAACCACAGCAAAATGTTGCACACAATTGAGCTCTTCTCATTTGAAGGAAGGTCTCCTAGGAATCGTTAGGTGGCAAGACTGGTGGCCGCGAGCCGGGGCCTTGTGCAGAAGGGAGGCGAATGATTTGTGAGGCTGGCGACCTAGTCCCAGTTATACCGTTCTATAAGCTCTTTCTATACCGGCAGGGCAGGGTACGGTGGCATCAGACGGGCGCGGTACCGGTACCGGTACGATATCATGCTCGAACAAGCGTGATTAACCCACCACCACACACCACAACCTGAACATCCCAATCACCCACCCCCCTCACACACACACACACGCCCCTTTCCCACACTTGGACTCCGCAGAGCTAGGGCAGGGACCCTCCATGCATAATGACGTCGTCCTGGCGCTGATTCTTTGGCTTCTCCCTTCCCTCCCTTCCAGGCAGACAGGATCTCGATATCTTCCACCCTTGTCTTGTCCATCCATTGTCTACCGGTACCGGTACTTGAGTATGCCCTACGCTATGTTGTTTTCCTTTTTTTCCCAGCTTTGCTTGTCTGCCTGTCCACGGTACTCGAGTATGCGCACCGGGGAGGATCCAAGCAAAAGGATGCCCTGAGGTGATAGAGAGCGTGAGTGAGTGAGCGAGTGAATGAGTAGATGCTCGAGTAGTCTTGCCTACGGGTGGGCCGCTCCTGTGTTTGTGCGAGCAGACCAACGGCCGACTTGGATATCCACCGCCAATCGATTTGTGAATTTGAATTTTACTTTCCTCCTCCTTGGCCCCCCCGCCGCTTCCTCTTCTCCCAGACGTTGCTGGTACTGGGCTTCCCTATCGCGCTGTATCGTGCACTTATCGTGCCATCCGGTACTAGACGGCCTTCCACGTTCAGCATTCGGCGGCTTCATCACCCTTTCCATTAGGAGAATGGTACGAGCACTGTACTCGAGTACCGCACCCAGCAGCACGACCACACATTCCACCTCCCCACCACCACCACCACCACACCGGTAACACACCTCTCTGATCGAGCTTATCGAGCGGTAAAGCTTCCGGAAGTGTGCGTGGGAATAAACTTGACTCTTTCCCTTTCCTTTTTTTCATACAACTTTACTTTTTTATTTGATCAGAGGAAAAAGTAAATAAACACAGACTGTCGTTCACCACGGTACTTTATTTTTATTTTTGTCTTTTACTTTCCTCCCATTTTTCGCCCGGCATAATTTACCGGGTGCCTTTTGGATGGACCTTTTATTTTGAAATCTTGGGACTCTTATTTTTTCCCCCCCTTGCGTTGCGACACAGTAACCACTGTCATACGTGCAAAGTGAGTGCCGAGTACGTGTCCTTGATTGTCTGTCCGTCTCTCCAGTTGTTTTCCTCTTGCTGCCCTGAATAGTATCGTGCACATAGTGTAGTCTATGTAGCAGCCAACAACCCTACTTTGCTCTGCTTGCCGTCTTTACTGCTACTTGCCTGTGTACAGTACTTGTACTGTACGTACTCTTTCACCACCTCGATAGGGCTGTCATTTTTGTACTTCTACTGTTTGCCCCTGCGTCCTCCCCACTTCCTTCCTCCCTCATTCTTTCCCCCTTCCCAATACACCTCAGCTGGAGATTTTACCTTCTCGCTCCATTGCTGCTGCTGCTGGGTAGTCCTTCCCCCCACCCTACCCCTCTTTTCCCCTTATCATATACATCTTCCGAACAGGCTGCCGCTGGTCGGGGGAGAAGAGCGGGGAAAAAGGAGAGATTAATACGGGAACGAAGGGTGAAGGGGGATTGAGTTGAGCAAGGGAGTGGGAAAAAAATTAAAAAACTCAAGGAATCTTCATGTTGATTTGGTGTCGTTGTTGCCCAGGTTCCTCGCCTTAAGGCAGTATTGCTCGCCTTCGTCGTCCCCTCTTTTTTTGAATATCGCTTCAGTCCCGAGCGTAATAAGAGAGAAGGGAAGGAAGAAAGAGAAAAGCAGGCTTGTGTGTGGTGAGAGAAGGGAGAGAAGGAAAACGAATAGAAGAGCCAGTTGCATAATTCTGCTTCGTCCCTCATTTGCCCTTCCTCATTTCCCCGTTCCAGTTACCTGCCTTTCTCCACTAGATTGTTTGAATTTTTAACTATCTTCTCATCCTCCTTCAACCCCTCCCCCTCTCTTACTACGAGTACTCGAGTACGGCTCTCTCTCTCTCTGTTTTTTTGTCTGCTCCGTTCGTTTTTGGGGTTTCATTTGGGGCGCTTGGAATAAGAGGCTTTCCCTTTAATGTCGCCATCGAGTTACCGGTAAAATAACTGTCGACGTCATACCCTAGCCCAAAGCTGCACTGACGGGATCAAATTAACGGCTGGTTGCCCTCGACTGCTCTTCCCTACCAACCCCCCCCCTAAAAGAAGGATAACTTTCCTGGGCGTACCGTATTATGCGATCGCCTCAAAACTCGCCACCACCGTTCCCTTCGACCTTTGAAACCTCCCACAGCGACTCGCCTACTGATGCTAGATATTCAATGTCAGCGTCCTCGTCGTCGAATACTGGTCGAGTGGGTACTAGTGGTGCAAGAGGTTCCGCTTCGGGCTCAGGAGATGGTGCAGGTGGTCTAGGTGGTGGAAATGGAAGCGGTGAGGGTAGAGGGTATGGTCGGGGAGAATATTCTATCGAGGGCTTGAAAGAGGTATTCTTCCTCCTGCTGTCGAACCCATCATCGACAATCAGTCTAGTCTTGCTGCTCGTTGCTGGGTGCATCATTATACGCTTGTTTGGAATTCTAATTTTTCGAAAGCCGGCCGTGAGTGCTCAGACTCAGACTAGCCGAAAAAAGAGCCGATTATATCAGGCTACTACAGCCTCCCCGTCCAGTTCTCCCGGCCCGCCTGATGTACTTGATGCTACCTCGATGACTGCCTCCTCTCCTGCGGCTGCGAGGGGATCCGGAATTGGGGATATCGTTCGGTCGTCTTCCGGTGCCGGGCCTATGCCTGCTGCTCGAGTGAGACACCCGACGGATCCTACACCTACTCCATCATACCCATTCCCTCGGATGGAGACATCGAGAACGATATCCAGTGTATCGACTGCATTCAACCTGAACATGTCACCGGGTACGGGCCCCCAAGATAGGCCCATCCCATCCGGCACTAATACCCCTGCCTCATTTGCTTTCCAGCCCTCCGGAACACAACCCATAACGTCATGGGAGAGCCCTGACTTTCCCACTCCAAATATGTATGAGCTTGCTCTACTATTACACTCTGAGGCTGGGATAGACGCCTTCTGGAGCAATATTATCAAGATCGCTACGAGTTGTTATAAGGCAGAGCGTGTTACATTGGCCGTGCCATCCGATCTCACAGACCTGGAGAATACCCCTTGGGGCCAAAAGGCTACTTTTAACGTCGCTGAAGATGATTGCTTGTCATTAACTTACATGGGAGAGGCGGGGTGTGTGGAGGATCAAGAAGAGTCATCGCCTGAAGAGGAGGATGGAACACATGGCGTCCCTATCCCAAAAGAATTTGTTTCACCAACACAATCGGAAAATCTGGCTGCATGGGAAGGGCTCGTGTCGAGGCTGGAAAACGATGATGAGCTTTCTACACCCTTAAACATCGATATGAACCCGGATGAACCATTTACTTCGGTGACCATCGGATTGGCGGAGAGCCACCATAACGGCACGGGGGATTCGGATTGGCTTTCTGAGACTAGCAGCTTATCACCAATGGAGCCTCCCCAACCCCCACCGTTACCCCCAGAGTTGGAACGACAAGGGCAGAGGAGCATGCCTCGTTCTGGAGGTGCCCAAAGTGAGATCAGGGGCCGGGTGTTCCAGACGCTGCAGCCGTTAAATTATGAGGCCGATGCGTTGCTGGATGGGGCTGGCGTTAGTAGGGTGTTACAGAGGGGGAGGGTTGTGGTTTTGGGGAGGGAATATAGGGATGTCAGGACTCATCTGGAGGGGTTAGAAAAGCGGCGGAAGGGGGCTAGGGAAGCCGAGGAAGGCGCTACTGGAACGCCAAAAACCTCACTAGCTAGCGCTATTTCCTGCGACGGAGGGAAATCTTCTACATCGATACCCGAGACAGCGTCGACGCAGGGTGTAGAGAGACTTGACCTGAGTTCGGTGAACAATGGGATGCAACAGACAGCTTCACAGCCTCCGACGCCCCTATTTTTTGTCGGCAAGGGCGTGCGTCTGAAAAGAAAGAATGGGGGGGAGGATTATCGTGGGCGGGATCCGGTAATGCAATTCTGCTCTGCACAGCAACGTTTACATCATATGCAAGCACGCTCGGCGTCGCCGGATAAAGCCCACTCTTACGAGGAGTACGAGCAGGCTCTCACGTCGCCATGGAGCCAATCACCGGCCCCATCACCGGCACCCAAACAGGATCCGCATGAGAATCCCTTTTTTGCTCCCCCAAAAGTTGACGAGGAATCATTCAATCCCCAAGTTGGGAGCCCTGTATACTCGGCCCAAGAACAGGTTAATGCAATTGGATTTGAGAGTGCGTGGACGGTTATCCATATACCGCTGATTCATCCTAGCCAGTCTGAGTCGCTGAACACATCCTTTCTCTCAATGCCTTCGACCGGTGCTTCCTACAGGCACAGTTCCCTATTCCGGGGCACTATGCCTGTGCCAGGAAGTGAGCACTTGTCAAGACACGATTCGCCGGGTCACAAGAAGACTCCTATCGCCATTCTTTCGATATTGAGTCCTGTTATCCCGTATCCGAGGAATTTGATTCATTCACTCTCTCACCTTGCGCCGTTGGCTGCTACGGCATTTTCTCTGGCGCAAGGCTATGCCAATGTTGTGAATCAACTCGCCCACTCACGATATAGGGGACCCTTGAAGCAGAAGATGGGCGTGGAGTCGGTATTGGCCAATTCTTTCAACCATCCAGCCCCTGCTTCTCCTGATGGTTTTTGTGGGGCGAGTGCTACGAGTCTGAGCGAAATGAGCAGTCCCCTGTCAAAGGATAGTTCGTCTAGGGTCGCAAGCCCTGGTTGGGAGGGCGCCGCGCCGGGCCCCCGCGGTGATGGCTCGGGCCGCAGGTCGTGGAATAACAGCACGGCTAGCACCCCTGCTAGTCCGGGGATGGAGCGACAGGACGGATACTTTGGACCGCCGTCACGGGGAGGGAAGATATTTAGTCGGCAGAACAGTGGGAATGTTCCGACGCTTTCCACCCTGCGAGCTGGGATTCCGGCGGTGGAATTGAGGGTTCGGATAGAGGATGAGGGCGCTGCGGGATCTAGCGGAATTGCCAAGGGAAAGAGACGGGGCGAGAGTATTCATGCTCCGCAGAGGAGGCGGGCCGACATGGGGGTGGGCTCGGGTAAGTTTCCTAACCATACGGATCCACGGAGGGGTACGGGTCCGGGTAAGACTCCCACACAATTTCTTGGTGGGATCGCAGGCGAAGGGGCATTGCCGTCCGCGTTGCCGGGCTCGGAAACAGCACATCAACATCGCCGTGGCCGAGGAACACCCCGAAGGAAGAGGTTTGGGCTAGCTCCGGGTTACCCACATACTTTGTTACATTCCTATGGAGCAGGGTATGCGGCAACCTTCCAATCGTTATACGCTACGACTTCAGTGACTTCACTCCCCAGTACTCCATCCGGACGGCACAGTATATTTTCCAAATTGCCTACTCCTAGCCAGCCATTGAATGAAATTCCTCCCCCTTCCAACAGGTTGCTAAGGACTATTATTGATTCTGTTCCTGTTCATGTTTTCACAGCTTTACCACACACCGGGGAAACAACTTGGGTTAATGAAAGGATGTTGACCTACAGAGGATCCTCGCCTGAAGAGTTCATGAAAGGGCCTTGGGATGCTCTTCATCCTGACGACCGGGAGAATTATGTGAAACGGTGGGGAATTGCAATTCAGAAAGGCGAAGCGTTCTCACATCAGGTGCGGATCCGCCGGTTCGATGGGGTTTATCGCTGGTTCATGATCCGTGCTGTTCCGTTGCGAGATTCGCGGGGTATAATTGTGCATTGGCTTGGTACTAATATGGATATTCATGATCAGAGGCTGGCGGAGGTGGATGCCGCGCGTCAGTCAGAGATGGCCGAATCGGAGTCTAAATACAGGTCGCTTGCGAACTCAAGTCCGCAGATTGTCTTTGCCGCTACTTCTAATGATGGGATTACCTATGCCAATACTCAATGGCAGGGATACTCCGGGCAAACTCTTCCCCAGGCTTTGCAATTGGGATTTATGGAGCACGTTCATCCTGGGGATAGGCACAAGTGCGCATTGCCAGGATTGGGGGAGACTTCGCTTAATGGGTTGCCAAGCCTTGGGAACTCATTTAGGATGACAGCGGGTGGGGGAAACCTCGGGGGCCCTGCATCTGGAAAGTTCGAGGACGAGAAACCTACATTTTCCACGGAACTCAGGCTCAAAGATAAACACGGCAATTACCGCTGGCATTTGGTTAGATGTGTTAGTGTAGAGACTAATTTCGGCACCGGGGATGGTCAGTGGTTTGGAACTTGCACCGATATCAACAATCACAAACTGCTCGAGCAGAGGTTGAAGGAAGCGAATGATGCTGCGCAGAAGACTATGGAGAGCAAGACGAGGTTCCTGGCTAACATGAGTCACGAAATCCGTGGGTAGAATTGATGGCTTTTAGTATGGTTGTCAACTGACTGGTGGCAGGAACACCTCTTATCGGGATATCGGGAATGGTTAATTTTCTCCTTGATACTCCTCTGAACGGGGAACAACTCGATTATTGCCACACAATCTCCCAGAGCTCGGATGGGCTTTTGAGTGTCATCAATGACATTCTCGACTTATCTAAGGTTGAGGCCGGCATGATGAGGATGAATCCTGAATGGTTTAGGATCAATACTTTGATTGAAGACGCTAATGAGCTCCTGAGTGCAATGGCCGTCGCTAAGGACCTCGAACTGAACTTTATTGTTGAAGATGACGTTCCCCCTGTGGTTTGCGGTGATCGGGTCAGGCTGAGGCAGGTGATGTTGAATGTCATTGGGGTATGTTATACTCTGTGAATCCAGCGCCGAGTGCCATATTCTTGAAAACATATAATTTAACTTTGCCATAGAATGCTATCAAGTTCACCACCAAGGGCGAAGTTTTTTCGAGGTGGTCTGTCATAAAGGATGCCCAAGTTGGGGAGGGCGAGGTCATGCTACGATTCGAGTGCCACGATACCGGACCTGGTTTTGACCGGAAGGATGAAGAGTTGATGTTTAAGCCATTTAGTCAAATTGACGGGTCTAGCACCCGGGCACATGGGGGCAGCGGGCTGGGATTAGTCATCTCACGGCAACTTGTTGAACTTCATGGTGGGCGGATGACAGCGAAGAGCGAGAAGGGCAAGGGATCGTATGCCGTACTTCTATTTTTCCTGACGGACGGCGCAAGGGCAGTGAGAGTGCTGACAAGTACGCAGCACCTTTATCTGCAGCTCGAAGTTCAGGCTACCACGAAATCCAAGCGATCCGTCGACTACCCCACAAGCCGTGATAACGCCTTCGGCAATTACCGAGTCACCTGGTCAAAAGCGAGGCATTCTGGAGTCTGCTCGGCTCAACAATTATCAATCAGACACTCCTCCAGGCCTGACATTTAGTGAAGGTCATTCTTTGGCTGCCCCATCCTCGGATAGCCCCGAGCCTCCTTCCACTGCTTCTATCCGAGCCACTGGCTCTGTGGTCGGGCAGGTGCATGCCCTCCCCATCCGGCCCCCGCCCGATCCTGCTTCCATGCGACTTTCCCTTCCATCTGGGGTCCAACGAAAGTACATGGCGCACACTCCTGCTCAATTTGGGAGGTGCGATTCGGCAGATTATCAAGGCTCTCCAAGAGATTCCGAGCTTGGCCGCGCAGTCTCCCCTCCGATGTTTTCCATATTAATTGTTTCCGAACAGCATTATTCCCGAGTCGCTATCGCCCACCATATCAAGGTGACGTTACCTAAGGGTATTCCAAATCAAATCACGGCTGTGTCCGAGTTTTCTGAGTGTAGGGATTTGATTGGTGGAGCGGATCCCGTTGTGTTTAGTCATGTTGTCATTAATCTTTCTGAGCACTTGGAGATTATCGAGCTCTTGACCATGTTATTGAGTAGTTCGATCCATTCGCAGTCAACCACCCTCCTGCTCACCAATCCTACGCAGAGGACAGCCATCATGCAGGGCGCGGCCGATGTATGTGATCACCTAGGCTTGAGATTGCAGTTCATTTACAAGCCTATCAAGCCTTCACGTTTTGGCGTCGTATTTGATCCGGCCAATGAAAGAGATGCTTCCATGGATAGAAATAGAGATTCTGCGCAGCAGGTTGTAGAGAGCCAGAAGAGGGTTTTCACTCAGATGGAGAAAGAGGTTGGGAATAAGGGGTACCGGGTGCTCCTTGTTGAAGATAATAGAGTGAATCAGAAAGTTCTGTTGAAGTTTTTGGGTAGGGTTGGTTTAGAAGTTGAGACAGCGAGCGATGGCGAAGAGTGTGTCGAAAAGGTCTTTGAGCACGAGCCGGGGCATTATGGGCTAATACTTGTGCGCCTTCCCTTCCCTTCTGGCTAGCTGGGCTAATTTGTCTCAATAGTGCGATCTCCACATGCCAAGAAAAGACGGATTCCAGGCCACGGAGGAAATCCGTCGCTGGGAGCAGGAACGCAAAGCGCGCAGAATACCTATTGTAGCTCTTTCAGCCAATGTGATGTCGGACGTGGCGGATCGGTGTATTGCTGCCGGATTTTCTCGATACGTTTCGAAGCCCGTGGACTTTAGAGAATTGAGCACAACGATTAAGGATCTGTTGCAGGATCCCCAAGACGGCGAATATGGTCATATTGAATAAGCGGAGCTGGTCGGGGTTATGTCTTATATTCCTCTTTTTGCTTTTCTTCCTTTTCTTTTCTATCTTTTCAAATTAAATTTTTATATGTATTGGTTTCTTCTTTTGCTCTTTTCCCATCCTCCGGTGTGATAGGTTCTGGTCTCGTTCCCATACTTGCTACGGTATCTTCTTAATGGCTTCGGAAAAAGAAACAGGTTGCTATTTGGGCACTCGGAACACGTGATGTCTCCATCCCTCCCTCCTCCCCCCCCTTCTCATTTCACCGGCACACCCGTGACGTTTGTCCGCCTTATCAATCGTTCTCTTCTTCTAGCAGCTGATGATTTCATTCTTTTATACATATATTGGCTATTACATTTTCGTTTCTTGTGGGCTGTAGTTTTAGTTTGGCTTGGGTGCTGGATTTATCAGTTTGTATTCGGGCGGAATATGCATTGGTGGCTTTGGTTTGGATTTAGGATTTTAAGGTTGCGTTTTACCTTGTCTAACAGGGTATGGGGGGCTTAATTGATACCAGTTGGATGGGCGGCTTTATATGGGTGGAGGGAGGGAGGGCCATGGGCCCGAGAGGTGTATTTACGATGAGTTATGGTGGCAATGATATAGACTTTTTTCCTTAGGTGCGGTCGAGCCATTCGGAGGATGGAATGGTGGCCGGGGGTAGCGGTCCTTCGGAAGTCCAATGCGGTGATCGTTCCTTATCGCAAAGAGGTAGGGCGAGCTGAAGCTTAGATTTGTTAGGATTGGAGGTAGTGCAGATGAAACCATAGCTGTAAGGTTGGAGCGTTGAGGGACTGAAATGACAGGATGGGTACCGGGCTTGATGCCCCAGGTAGCGGCGGGGCAGTGGGAGAATAGAAAATATACGGAGGGAATAGTAGTTGGGGAAATGAAATTTCCCACAGGCTGAATACAAGATGGGAGTGTTAGAAGTCCAAGCTACTCCCCACACTGGCTCGGCACCCTCCTACCCTTCCCCCCCCCCTCTCACCATTCATATCTCCTATCCCCGCAGTCCCCTGCTTCCTTTCCTTCTTGCATTGTTTGCTTGATTGTTCATGGTGGGAGAGAGTATGCCGCTGGGGTGGGGGAGAGAGTGCAGAGTGGAGTGCAGGAGTATGAAGGGAATAGCGGCAGAGTGTGGGAGCGTGGGAGAGCGTGGAGGAAAGGTGAAAGCAGGAGTGTAGTAGAGGACAACAGGAAGAGCACCAGAAGGAGCATGATGGAGGACTGCAGGAAGGAGCATGGTGGAGGACCACAGGAAGAACAACGGAAGAAGAGTGATGAAGGACCGCAGAAAGAGTGCCAGAGCACGACAGAGAGCGTGGGAATACACAGGGAGGAGGAGCGCAGGAGAGACACAGTGGCAGAGTACTGTGAAATAGCCTGGCGGGAGAGCACTGCCAAATAGTGCATGGTGGAAGTGCAAATTTGTCTTTCTTTCTTTGTTAGCTTCTCTTGTTTGTCTGGAGGATATAGGGGGCCTGGCTGGGGGGAGGGGGAGGTGCCAGTTTCCCTTTTTCCTTTGTTAGTTCCGATGTTTGTCTTTGAAAGGAGGGACTAACTGGGGGGGATAGGAGACTATGGTTTGTTGGCATCGCTCATGGTAGATATATTCTCCTATGTTTACAGCTAGTAAGATGAGTAAGCAATAGTTATGGGAGTGGAAGAGAGTAAAAGTGGGTAGTTTTTTTTCTTTCTCTTATATGATCTCTACTGTGAATAAGCTTGGTGTTTTTTCATTTCATAGCCCATCACTCAGCTGGTTTCCTATTGGCCAGTTGAGACAGATCCCGGTTCATTCACCATT
The DNA here is from genome assembly GCA_900010015.1 of Tuber aestivum. Lineage (NCBI taxonomy): Eukaryota > Fungi > Ascomycota > Pezizomycetes > Pezizales > Tuberaceae > Tuber > Tuber aestivum. The sequence continues at coordinate 161,930 of LN891141.1, forward strand.
GCAACTGCTGTTCCCACCACTCATTCAAAAGATTCTGAGCTCCGCCTTGTGCTACACAATCGCCTAAGTCGCCATCTAGTATCTACTATTGAATACCAACACCTCTAGAACCCCTGTGCCTACTCTTCACATCCTACTCCAGTCTTCACATCCTACCTCTTGCAAAAAGTCAACAGAATTTCACGCTTCTCACACCATTTTCATGGTCCCTGTTACACGAATTTTTATATTTGGTTGGTGGCTGCTTTATATTGCTCCTTTTGGTTGCATCCTGTTATTACTAGTTGCGCCCTGTTAGTACTACTAGTAGTTGTGCCCTGTTAGCACTAGTTGCACCCAGTCAGTTCTCCTGTCCTCTATACAGCACTCAAGCTCCTGTGCCCCTACTACCACCCCACACATACCTCGCTATTGCTACGGTCAGAATGTTGAAGACAGATCAGGAGGTGAATATTCTTGCCTTACTGGACATTAAGCTCTTCACCAAGGGAGTGAATTACTGCGAGAAGAGATTGGCCGTGGTAGATGTTCTCATTAACAAGGGGTATTGGCCCATTGTCTCTGGTAGCTCCTAGTCCCCAGCAGAGTCTGGTGAGGCCAGGACTCTATGGGAGCAGAAAAGCTGTAAGAACCAGAGTATGCTGAACAGGGTTTTGGATAGTGCTCACTGAGAGCTGTATATTGAGAAGTGAGATCCCAAAGAGCTGTAGACAAAGCTGGAAAGGCGCTATGCAGGCAAGGAGCAGGCAAGGAGTTGGTTCCTGTACAAGGAGTTGTCCTAGGTAGAGTATCAGAATGATAACCTTGTTGACTATATTTCTAGTCTAGAGAAATTGTTCTACCAGTTTGCTACCGCCAGTCAATCTCAAGATGAGAAAGAGAAAAAGTACCTACTACTATTGAAGCTACCCACCTCCTGCCACCCTTTCCATACCTCTGTGTAGAACAATGCCGATTATGCTGATATCAAACATGATACCATATGCAACCAGCTTAAGCTCAAATACCAACCGTTAATCAGGGGTGTGAGTTCTTCTGGTAGTGACCTCGAGGGTACCAACGCCTTCTTTGCTAGCTCGGGGAGAGGTGTAAGAGGTGGATTCAGTAGAGGAAAAGAACAGCATGCCAGCCTCAATGGTGATAGGGATAGATGTTTCTTCTGTAAGGAAAAAGGATATTGGGCAAATAAGTACGTGGCAAAGCAGCAGGCAAGGAGGTCCCCACCTGTGGCTAGTCCTTTTAGTTTTGGTTGGGGAAGAGTTGGTCCTCGGTGAGTATTGCCAGTTAGGCTGGACCAGAGTGCCAATACTGCTACCACTGAAAGAAGCAGATCCTCTAAAGCATGGACTGTGACGGATGAATAATGAGCAAAAGCCTCTGGATCAAAGTGGGTATTAGATTCCGGTGCCACCCACCCTATGACCTTCAACCATATCCAGTTTGAGAGCATGACCCCCATTCGCATCCCCACCCACATGGTGAGTGGGATCCAGTATGACAGCTGAGGGGGAAGGCAATATACTACTTAGTCATGTAGTCAATGGAAAAACAAACTCAGTGGTATTGAAGCCGGTTTTGTTTGTTTCCAAGATGAGTAACAGTAGACTTGTGTCTGGTTACTGTATTCTGGCAGCAGGTAGGGTGGTCAGCTTTACTGATAATAGTATTAGTATTGGGAATAGAAAACAGCTCTTTGGTATTACTAGACTTGAGCAAAATGCCTACATCCTCCAGACTACTGATACTGAAGTCAATCTAGCCAGTGTGACCAGAAAGCATAGAACCCTTTTTGACTGGCATCACCGCCTTAGGCATATCAGCTGCAATAATGTTAAAAGAGTTGCCCGAGACTATTTAGAAATGACTATTGAGGGAAGTTACACTAATCCTACACGTGTTAGCTGTGTTGCTGCCAAGCAAACCCACATCCCAAATCATTTACCCTTGACCTGTGCTACATAGTCTCCACTGGAACACGTTCATACTAACCTTGCTGGACCTATAAAAACACCTACTCTCAGAGGTGCCCACTACTTTCTCCTATTCATTGATGACCATCCCAGATATATTATTGTCTATACCCTCTGCCAGGAGTCCAAGACCTTTTCCAAGTTTCAGGAATACAAATCATTGGTAGAAAATTATCACAACTGCAAAATCAAGGCTCTCAGAAGTGATAATAGTGGAGAGTACACCAGCCATCAGTTTTTTCAATTTTTAAGAGACTCAGGTATTTCACATGAGAAGATTGCCCCTTACTCACAGGAGCAAAATGGTGTTAGTGAGAGAGCCAACTGCACACTAATAGGAACAATGAAGGCTACGATTGCTGAGAGTGGGTTGTCAGATAAGGTATGGGCTGAAGCAATATATACCGCAGTTTACCTGAAAAACTGAAGCCCAACCTCAAGCAAATCTTCTACCTCCTACCAACTCTGGAGTAGACAACATCCCACCATATCTTGCCTTATCAATTTTGACACCTCTGCCTTCCACCACATACTAAAAACGAAGTAGAGCAAGTGGGAGAAAAATGGTAAAGAATACCGAGTAGTAGGCTATGATGGAACAAATCAGTACTGAGTTCTTGTTGGAAGAAAGATTCTAGTTGTCCAGGATATTCAAGTAATTAAGGACTCTGAAGTGGAAGACCCAAAGGATCAAATCAAGCAAGTACTGGACTATGGTTTGGTTTGTGACAGCTGCGATAAGGATGAGAAGATTACCTCAAAAGATTAGAAAATAGCAGCAGCTATACCAGATCCTGAGCTGGAGCCTGAACCTATACTACTGGCAAAACCTGAAGCGCTACCACTTGAGGCTAGTGCAGAAGAGTTGCTACCACCAACTCCCTGTAATGATCCTATATTATAGAGCCATGGTCACCTATGTCTATGCTCATACATGAGACCAGAAGGTCAGATGGGAGACTAGGGGGGCATGATGGTGCATGTCGGAGGGATATCCGACAGTCTGGATATCCAGAAGAACAGAAGATAGTTGAGGAATAGGTGTACTTAAGTACAGGAAGTAGAGTGACTATGTCTGCTCCAACCTAAGGATAGGTCAGAAGGCTGAGTGAGGTTACCCTATCTAGGAGAGTCACATTACCCTACCATAGAGACCACTTTTGTGTCACCATGGACATACTTACCCTACCTTTGGGACACTATTACCTTACGTGCCATCGGAAATGTTCTCGAAGGAATTTGGAGAGAAATGTTAGAATTGTGTGTTACGCAATAACGATCGACAGGCACTTGCTTGCACACTGATCAAAAGACTATGGGAGGTGCAATAGTGCTCTGAACATGCTGTAACTTGGCAGAATTATTGCTAACAGATACCTGCAGCCCCAGGATTCGCCGGGGGTGTTATGGGCCTCAAATGGATGCAGTTGCTGTCATACTAGTTAAGTGGAGTCTATGAGGCTATGTCCATAATACTGTATACATCACTGCTGCCCATCCGACCGGAGGCTAGTCACAGGATATATAAGAGGGCAAAGGTAAGAAAGGTCATGTACCTTCTCTAAAAAGAACGGAGTAAAATGGACCAAAACTGATGGAGTTAGTGTGAGCTATCTGGAAGGGTCCCCAAAGTAGTCCTGCGTAGTGCTGGAGACATCTGGAAAGGTTTTTCCACCATCAAGCTTACATGTGCCCCTTTGCTGTAGGCTCTTTGTGGATTGTTTGAGGACTCTAATAGTATAATACTTAGCATGGTAGGTGGTATACCCGGGGTAAGGTACCATGGGTAGTGCCCACGGGTCCCGCCGCTGCAATAGTTTTTCATGAGAGGTTCATAGACCTTCTAAGTTCAGTATCAAGATAGATAGAACTTAACCAGAAGAAAGCTGATGTCTACTGGTGCTTGCATAGGTGATTTCACATGGAAAGAGAGTCATTTAGGTAGTTTTCCTAGGTGTCTCAACAGTTAGCCACTGATGAGACTTCATTGCACTGAAGTTTTTACTATGGCACGTGTATTGGTAAACACCTTATAAGAACTAATGTGCCAATAGGACATTACTGCAAAGACTGTACTGATACCTTAGACCCTTCAGGGATACCTTAATGCTACCGAGCAACCCTTATGGAGAATGGCATACTCGTCTTTGTTGGGGTAACCTGATAGGGGAGTTTTTAGTAGAAATCTGACAACTTAAAGGTTATACGAGAACTCTCGTACCCCGATAGAATGAACATCCTCTCGAGAGACTTTAATTGAGATATGCCAGTGCTTAATGATATTAAGCTTTGCCGTGTACTTCTATTCTTTACATTTAGTAAGAGCTGTGTTAAGGAGATTCAAAGTTTGCTGTGGTCCTATCCTTCAGAACCATCTACCTGTGGGAGCTTCTGCTGCACTTCTCTACCTCAAGGAAGATCAAGAGTACTGCGACTTTGCAACAGTCCTCAATCTACCGGCACTAGTACTCCAATCCTCTCTTCCATCAGATCTCGCCATACTACTGCTGGCAAATTTACCTCTACCTGATTCCAACATAAAGCCTTCATTGCTTCCAGACCTCTTGCCCCTGATGAGCCTGCCTCCTACACTAAAGCACTAGACTCAGACCTGGCATCAAACGGGAAATCAGCTATTGAAGAAGACCTGATTTCAATTACCACCAATCAGATGTGGGAGATTGTGGATCTACCTGGAGGCAGGGTACCAGTAAAGTGCAAGTAGGTTTTCAGATTGAAAACAGAGGCTGGACGAGAGGTGGTAAGATACAAAGCTCACTTGATGGCCAAAGGCTTGACTCAGTACTATGGAATTGATTACCTGGCAACCAGTGTCCTGGTTCTTAAACTCAGATCGCTCTATATTATTCGGACTCTAGTAGCTGTCCGGAGGTATGAGATTGATCAGACAGAGATCAAAAGGGCATACCTACTTAGAAACTTCAAGGAGGAAATATTCATAGAGCTACCAGAGGGTCTCAGACTGGCAAATGAAAAGCACGGTACAGGCAGTACCTGTTGCCAGAGCAGGAAGGTATATAAATTGTTGGAAGGACTGTAGGGATTGAAGGAGTCAGGAAGGATTTGGAATCAAGAGTAGGACAAGTACTTGGTTGGAAATGATGAGTTTAAAAGAAGACAGGAGGATCATGCTCTTTATTTGAGAGTGGAAAATCGTGAGTGCTGTGGGGCATGGATCTAGGTGGATGATGTTCTTTTGATAGGACCGAGAAGAATAGTAGATGAAGCTAAAATCCAGCGTGCTAAACAGCTCCCAGTTACAGTTATGGAGCAAGCTTACCTTTTTCTTAGCATTGAAATCATCTGTAGACCTGGCTGAATTACTCTTAACCAAGTGACCTATGTTCAAAGAATCCGTACTCACTTCAACCTGACTAATGCCTATACCATCTCCACTTTACTCAACCCTGGAACCCAACTACAAGGTAAACCCAGCTCTTAGGCTAGTACCCTGGAGGTGGAGAAGTAAGAAGTAGATAAGCAAAAATAACGGAGCATGCTCAGTAGCCTGATATGCCTCATGCTATGTACCCAGCCAGAGATTGCATTTACAGTGGGAGTATTGAACTAATTCAGCAATGCACCAAAGTCTAGCCATATGAGTACTGCTAAGCACCTACTCCACTATGTTATCAGGACTACTACCCTTGGTGTTAGACTTGGCCCCTTCTTCATCAAAGACCTACACCCTGTCCTATACAATAATGCAGACTGGGCTGGTGATCTAGACACATGGAAAACTACTGGAGGATACCTGTATGTCTTAACTGGAAAGAAGACAGCTGGGTTGGAACCTCCACAGTCAGCTGGATCTTCTATCAGCAAAAAAAAACTCTGCGTCTGATGCGTGGGCGGCACGTCCGAACACTAAGTTTTATTTTTTGCGTCTCCTGCGTCCCGTGGGTCCTGATTCTGGTTCCAACACCCCACTCAGTCCCGTGTTTCTGGGCTTCCAGTCTGACACCCCACTACATCCCCTGCGTCCGGTCACCACCCCCCTCCCATGCTCACCTCTGGTACCCTCTAGTACCCTCTGGCCCCTAGGTTCAACGTCTGAATCACATCCCTACATTGCTACCGCAAAACTGTCGCTCTGATTACAGTACTAACGGTCTGGTGTCTGCCTTCCCACCTGACGCTCTGCCTAGCTCTCCATCCTCAGGATTCCTGGCTGGCACCCCCCGCTGTCACCGCGATATCCGGACGACATCCTATGGCAGCCAACCCTCCTTTCGAACCCCTACGATGAGCTCTTAGTGTCACCCCCTCCTGACACTCCGCTCCTGGCATCTTTCTCCGGATTCCCTTATAGTATTGCGCAACATTCCTACAATCCGTCCAGTTCCTCCTGCCTGCTCTCACCACTTCGGGATAACGTCTGACTTGAAACGGAATACTCGTTACACTCCTGATTACTCTCTGCTATGTTATCTGCTGGTAGCGATCCGTATGAGTGCCTTCCTATGTTGCCACAACGTTTATCTCCAGCTGATAGACATCGGAGCCCGCCTCGCATCCCCTATCCACGATATTGATGACCCCTCGTGGGCAAGCATGTCATGGTTCCTCACAGCAGATTTGCGGATCGTCCAGTGGACACATGATTTCTAGCACTTTGTCTTAATCATATTCTACTATTTCTACATACAGCTTGCTATCTAGAGACCTTCATCATTCTATGCCCATATTGCCTGTTTGTAGTAGGAGGATTTGGGTCTGGTATTAGAAGTTCTGAGTGTCGCATAATCAATGCGTCTGTACAATGTTTGTCAATATATTTCTTTGAATGTCCTTAAATCAATGCGACTGTTGACCAGCTATCGCCCATCTGCCTCCGGAACCAGGTGGGCTTGCCCAAGTAGTGTTCCTACATCCACTATAGTAAACCTTCTCGCATCAGGCCTAAGCTGAATGGTGACAAGATCGTGTCATTCTGACAGACGCCTAGAGTTAACTGCACTCAATATTTGAATACAAGCAAGTCGATGTATTGGCTTCTGGCATCTACAATCTCGCAGTTTGAAGAGTGCTATGAGCTTTCCTAGAAGACGGCCGTGGAGGGCACCATACATTTGCTCCCCACCTGCCTGGACCTAAACCCAATCATTCCGACTAACCTGGCAGTGGTTTCAAAAAAGCCTGGATCCTGTAGGTCTTGCCCGATGGATGTCGTAAATATTGGTTTCCTGAAAGGAGGAAACTGGGAATTCGAGTTGCGTCAGTTCAATGGGAAGGAGTCAAAGTATAGCAGGATCATCAGGGAGGCGACGCTCTATGGGCAGCAACTGGCGGCTATATCGGATCAATTCCGTACTCATGTTTTCCGTGGTGATACTCATGACATTGCAAAATTTGACCAGACATGCAACATCACTACAGTGCCCCTTCAGTACTCGAAGACAGGACTCAGCCCCCGGTGCAGGTCCGGTACCGGTTTTGTTCAAAAGGTCCACAACGTCTGCGGGAATATGAGCTCCATGGCATCCTAGTGAATCTATGTTCAAACACCTTATTCGCATAGCGTGTTGTTGGCTATAGCTGCTCCAAATCTGCCTAGATGTATCTTTTTATTCAATCGTCACCATCCATCTTTAATCTAATCCTGGTGCGCCAGTTCCCTAAAGTCTGTTGAATACATAGGAATATATCCAAACTGGTATATGTGATCATGGAAGAGAGATAGCAGATGCATCTTGATGAAGTTGAAATGATATTTCGACTGAATCAATTCTATTCGTTGCTCATTCTCATGCTGGCAATGCTGCTCGCGTATTTTCCGTACCTTCGACCTGGCATGAGATTCATTCAACTGGGCTTGCTGTTGCCATATCCCCCGGACCTGATCCTTAAGTTCGGCTCGTATCTCTTTCGACATTGGAAATTCTAAGAAGATATCCTTGGTGGCGTGAAACCTGTGGATATATTGTTCCATATAACCTATAGTCTCTGCTGTATGACTTTTATATTGTGCCATCAAAGTAAAATCGAGTACTTATCCTATGCAAGCAAGTGCACATTTGAAAGGTAGCTGTTGCACACCGTCTGGCAGTCTCAACGCCATAGCTAAAAATGCTAAAAGACATCTCCCCAAATTTCTCATCGCATTCCCTTGCCACTGTGTAACCTCATGATAAGCTTTTTTGGGAACAAAGAACCCAGGGTATGGGGGCAAAGACTTCCAAGCATTATCAAATGCTTGCCGGTGCCCATGTTTCTTGAGAAATCCTTGAACCCAATCCATCATGTGATCAAACAGTCTCAGGTAAATTGTATGAAGGAGATCGGGCTGGTACAAGTCTGGCGCAGACATCCTGTCGGAGCCCGTAGAAAACGTTCCGCCCAATCTTGACACCCAGAGCGTTAAGTGTGGGGTGGGTCACATCTGAATCTGACGTCTCTAACTTGTCGCAAAGTTGCTGCTCGAGCTCCTCGTATGTCATATAATCTCGCTCCTGATATGCCCTGTTCGCGTTGGCACCTAGCTGGTATGGACAAACCTCACATTTAGGACGGGCATTGGATTTTAGTTAATGAAGGGGGACCTTTTCTATATGGTCATCAATCTACGCAGCCAACATCGGGAAGCACCTCCGGATGTTCCCATCCGCATAGTCAATTGGGACGCCATCGGGCGTGGCATCTTGCAAGGGCTCAAATAACAGTTTGAATATGCCTTTAAGGGTGTCGGCATGGATTTCTCTCTGGGATCTGTTTGCTGAAGCCGACTGGGGCGACTTAGGAGAGACTGGTAGGAGTGCAAGAAGGAGGATAGCTATCGATCTGGGTCTGTTATGCCTCGTTGCTGCAAGATTTCCTATCGTAATGTACACCGGCCTGGCCTTGTTGTTACCGGAGAAGTTAGTGAGATGGGTCTGATCAGACATCCCCATAATTGGAACAACCGTGGCACTATGTGGAAGAGTTTCCTGTCATAGGTTAGCCAGATCTTTAGTCAAAAGGTGAAAGAAATTGGTATAATACTTGAACTTCCCACCACCAGTCTGCGCTATATATTTCAGCATATACTCTGTGTCCATTATGTTCGTATTCACGTTGCGGTGCGTAAGTAAGATCTTCTCTGTAGGTCATCTGACAAAGAAGATATCGGACACCATATACAAGGTTACGGTGGAAGAAAGGTAACATTCTAATGCTATCATCCACTTTCTCTTTGTACCATCGCAGATATGGCCTGCAAGGATCCAGTATACGGAGGTGGTTCTTGAGTGTGTGCATTGAATGGTAGCCGACGGATGCCAAATTATCAAGGGCGCTTGAAAAGAACTCATTGATATGTGACTTGGGGACTTTTCTGGGAATAAACCAAGACGCAAGTTTGAAATTGTGCACGCACGCGAATGGAGCCCATGGGTCCTGCGCTAGACTGTGGTTTTCTCATTCAAATCCCTTCACCTCTCCAATAGATTCCCCAGTACCAGGAAAGGTTGCCAGTGTGTAGGGCACGGAGGACGCGTCGAACACACTGCGTGATTGCTCAGAGGATACCTCTGTAACCTCATCAGGAAAAATTTCAACTCGCGTCCTGTACCGCCTGTGGGTCTGACACAGAGGACGCACAGGACGCAAACTGTTAATCAGGATGCACCGGCGCTGTGCCTGGCGTCCGGACCCCTGCCTCTGCGCCACACCGTATCTGGACGTTATCTGGACGCTGACCCCTGCATGCCATGCATCCTGAAAACTGTCGCCATCTTGCCCCTGTGTCTGGACGCCCCTCTTTAGGTCCCGGTGGTGTCCTGAGTTACCCAATTCTTCCGCCTAGCATCCCGACGGACCTAGACTGCCCTTTATTGCCTCAGGAGATCCCTCCTGCTCTGATCCAGTCATGATCTCGTCAGGCTCTCGCGATCTATATCTCCCCCCTCCTGGTACCCCACAATCCACGGCGTCTGCGTCCAGATGATATGACTTAACCCCGGATGTTGTGACGTGTTATGTTCTCCTCCAGATTATCTCGTGCCTGGCGCTCACGTCGGGACTTCTAGACTTACCCAGTAAGGTATCTAGATTTGGCACAGGCGAAACTGGCCTGGTCGGGACACCTTCACCATGAGCCTACCCTGATCGTTTTGGAGTCCGAAATTCTACATCAGGTTTGCGGAGCCTTCGGAATCCTGGGCACACACTTCTTATAGAATCTGGATGCGGTCCACTATAGCGCCTCCAATATGGAGATCTGCTCATATTTGACTCATGTTTATTGACTTGAACTCTACAGGGCCATTGCGGCTATGCTATTACATCTGGTGATGTTTACTAGCACCAATTTTCTCCCCCCCCCCCCTCGCGGCTTCTTGCCATAGTCGCTCAAACCCTTTCATTATGAACATGCTCTTTCTGCATCTGTCACTCCCTATTCAGGCAATGCCACGAGTCTCCTGGTCGGTGCCCACATCCAGCGCCCTGTCGCCATCTCCTAACAGATCACTAGCCTCAAAATCGCCCCCTTGTACCATCCCTACATCCTGTGAATCCTCCAGACTGAGCGCGAGCCGAGAGCCAAGATGTCTGAAATCAATATTGTGGCTGTCTGTCGCCGAATGTTCTGTGACTTCGAGGGGATCCCCTTGACTTGTCAAGGCACAATTGAGAAACTCCAGTCCTTCACCATAGAGCGTCTGGCTGCTATCTGCAGTGTCATTCATGCCCTGCGACAAACGCCCGCTGCGCCGAAAGCCAAACCCAGGGATCATGGGCAAGTCAGTGAGTTCCTGGCTATGGTCATAGGGCTGACGCCGGGCGGAGTTCGGTTTCCAGCGTTCTAGTTCTGCGCTCACGGCGTCCCAGTCATCTTCGTCGCCTTCCAGCCGATCCTGTTGGATACCATAGTCTTGCTCTATCTTTTTGTCGATGGTTTGACGAACGCTTTGTACAATCATCTCCTGGACTCGGAGCGGACATTTACGCCAAGTTTGTCTCTACCGTTCAAACAGGTCTTATTTGTCTTGTGACAAGTTAGCCAGGCTCACGGCCGATGTACAACGGGAATTATACGTCCTCAGCGGCAACCAGCTTGGGCTTGAAGTCCCTCTGCTCGATGTAGATCCCTGTTTGCCACGCCCTGAGGGTATGGCAAATTATCGCGCAAGTCAAGCCAATCATGGTGCTGTTGATTATGTCGATGAAATTGGGGTCTCTGAGACCTCGCATGTTCTTTCCGGCAAAGTCCTTACCATATATTGCGTTTGGGATCTGTGGAGCAAGGAATCATAGATGCAGACCCTGTGTCCAGTTCATTGGAGGTCAGCACTGATCAGTAGTCCAGGAGGCTTAACAACAGGAGACAAACCTCGTACCCTTTCGGGTCGCACATGAACCTGTCATCTTTCAGGAGATGGTCCACCCTCCGTGCTGTAGCCCCACTGTCTTCTATGAGCCCATATCAATATAGTTTGTTATTCTTCACATGGTAGACCAACTGCACTCGTAGGCCAATGAGTTTGTTGCATATCTTTCACTATTAGCACGATACCCGACATCTCAACACATCAAGCTTACTTTACTTACTATGATTAGGCTGTCCTCCGATGGCTCCATTCGCTGTGCAGGGGGAATGGAATACTGCGCCTGACGTTAAACGTGGTGTACTCTACACGTCAATACAACCGGATTCGGGAGTGGGTCAACAAAAAGAGCATAATTGAGAATTAGATCCTTTGCCAAGTCTAAGATGGTTCGTTCCGCACCCATGACCTTATTTCGCCTCGTGCTAGTTCCATTCCAGCTCTCTTGATGACTAGCAGGACTTGAGCTTCTGATATCCAATGACTGTGCACTATCGTGGTCCAGGGGAGAGGAAAATCGTCCTAAACTTGATGATAGAAAGACAGGTGGGTTATAGGCACCACCGCGAATTATCTGCCTGGGAAGAGTTGGCGTCCGCTGAGAATCGTCTGCATGCTGTGAGCTAGCACAGGTCGAAATACTGACTGTTTTCGCCCGGTTGCCCACACAGCTCTTTGCTGCTTGTGCCATGTGACGACGTCCTGATGTGGGTCTGTCGGCGGTATCGGAGTCTGTATCTGGTTTAGTTCCAGCTGACTCCTGTGACACCTGATACTCTTCACTGCTATCGTCGGATACCTGCACTGTTTCCGCAATTCCCTGGCCATCGGGTTCAGTTTCGTGTTCAGTACGCAGCGTACTCTTGCTTGTAGTGCTACACAGGCGCTTGGGCGGTCACGCTAATTGGCTCGCAATCGGTGTGGGAGAAGAACGACAATGCGACGGCTGGTCGTTCGACCATCTGGTAGGAGAGCTGTGTGCATTGTTTTGCTGCGATTTGGATCTTGATATTGGTTTCACGGATGCCGTGGCATTAGGCCCGACGTCGCATTTACGCCCGGATAGATTAGCCACTCGGGGGGCCGGCTGACTGCATGAATGTGCTTGTGCTTTTAGTATTTTTTAATTGACGCTTTGATATCGCAGAGAAGAAAAGAGATAAGGAAAGGCCACATTTCTATCGGGAGCACAGAGAAGGTCTGGAGTTTGTTTGGTTTTCTGGTGTCCAGTGAGAGGCACCAGGTCTTATACACTAGGGCTAAGCGGTGATTGGTATAATCACAGTCTATCAATCGGTATTGTTGCGAAAGATTCTGCCATAAAATGACACCTTTCGGGGTTCGGCGTGGCACTTATGATTGAATAATACTGTCCTACACTGGGCCGTCTTAGCACATGGTAAAACTTGGGTGAAAAAGCTATCATTCTACAATGTTGCGAGAGAATTGTCTACAAAATATAATTTCGGGAATATTCAACCAGATGTCCACAACAAAAACATAGCAGAGTGTACTCGAGTACTCGACTATCATCGGACGTCCCAAGTGTTGCGTGATATGAAATTGAAAGTTGAACCGAATCTAAAGCCGCCATTCAAGCGAAATCTAGCCACAAAGAGTAGAGTTACATGACAAGATGTATTACTAGACACTTAGGGTGCCTGAAAGGGACTAGGGGAAACAATGTTCATGTCTAGGCGTGGAATTAGCGTGGCCGAACATTGGTTCAAACATCCTAACAGGAAGTAATAGGCAAGATCAGGGGGCGGTGACTTGTGGCAAGGCCGGAAATGGACTGGGACGGCAAGGTTCTAAGAATCGTGATTTTATTCCATGCAAGGGCGGCCATGAATATGAGATTTGCCAGCAAGGGGGAGGTAGGAATGCCAGGCGCCCGACTGCAGGTAGGAGAGTAAGAATGCCTGATTGGAACATGGAAGTAGGATACATCTGATGATTGGTAGTGGAGGAGAAGAATACAGGGTATAGACACTGAAACAAGGAAACTTGGGCATAAGAGACGCCAGAGGCCCAACAACAATACAGGTGGAGTCTAATACTACTAGAAGATGTCAAAGCAAAAGATAAAGCGCATATAGCAAGCCCGACAATGGGGGAGAAGTTTACAAGAGACCCAGAAAGACGCAGAAGAAGGACTTCATCATGGGGGTGAGGGGTGTAGATCGATGGAATCTAGAACCAAAGGACAAAAATAAAGTCATCCGCCTTGGTGCCAGACGCGGAAAACATCAGCACCGTAGCGCATCATCATGGAGACAACCGGCAGAGATCCATGGGATCCCTGACCAAACAAAAAAGATACTAGTAGCGTCTGCCTGGGTGCCAAACGCGAAAAACCAAGTACGCCTCCTGACAATCCCGAAAAAAACAGCCCTGATCTAAACTGCAAAGAGAACAAAATATTTCGGCACTAAACTAGAAAAAGAAAAAACCCCCTCCATGCCAAACCCGAAAACAAAACACCCAAAGAAGAACCCCTCTTGGTACAACTGGAAAAAAAAAGTGGTATCATCCAAGACTGGAGTCTTATCAGTTGTAGGCAATATGATGGCGGGACGGGCATCACCCACGGGGAGTCGAGGTCGGGTCGCATGAAGCCTGTTCTTAATGGCTGGGGGGCGTAGTGTTGCCTTGGCCTTTTCCTTTGCGCTTGGGCGATTTGGTGGAATTCTGGTGCGCCTTTAGGGTGAGTGTTTCTCCAGTATCTGGGAGAGAAGTAGTAGCCGGCCCTGGGGGAGTAAGAGTGGGAGGCGGGGAAGTGTTTCAGGCGTGGTGGGGGGAGGAGCCAGAAGCAAAGGGTCGGGCGGTGGGAGGGGAGGAGAGGATGGTGGCCCTTCGGGGATATGGGTTGTGGGGTCCGGGAGGTGAGCCCGTTCAATTTCCAACGGACTCAGAGAGATGCTGTCGAATGTACCATCATGCTCACATCCACGTGCTTGAGACACATGGCCAGCTGCCGGATTCCGCATGTATTCAGCCATCCAAGGTATCTTCTCAAGAATCTCCTGTACGGATATCTCCTTCCCCTGTCTGGACGGCCCAGACGGCAGTGGGTCAGACTCTCTCGACTGGCGCGGGGGGGTTTCTGGACGGCGACCGGAGCTTGGGACTCTGCTGGTGGATGCTGCTGGTTTATGAGCCTGATTCCCTGACCGGACCAATGAGGAAGCTGGCTGTCCTGACTTGCGCGGTTGTTCGGGGGGGGCGGCGAGGGTGTGTTCTGGGGAGCGGGAGGGGCTAGCGGCGCGGGACTGTTCTCACGGGTGGGAGGGGCCAGCAGGAACCACTGGATTTTTGGGGGGTGGCTTGGGCAGGGTGGGAGAGTACACACTCCCTGACCGACTCCTCGTCTGGGCTTCAGAGTTGTCACTTTCTTGTTCCTATTGATGTGGTTAGCTATTAGGTGTTGATCATGAAGTTAGCGGAACTCAGGTTAGATACTGCAACTTACGTTCTGCTCGTCATCTATAAAAGTTGGCTCAGCGCCGGGAGCGCCTAGTCCTTCTTCCTCTCCAGATTGGTGGTCCATTTCCTCGCCCTCAGACTCAGCGTCACTGTCACTTCTTTCATCCACCGCCTGCCTTACTCCCCCGATATTAGCCAGCTGTCCATAGCGATCCCAGATATCCTTGTCAAAAAAGGGATACTGCCCAAGAGCAGGCTCGGGCATGCATGCTCCCTTAATACCGCCGTCCCGTGACTCGACGACCAGGAGATCGAGAGGCCCCTTTCGCTCCTGCTGGTTGGCCAGGACCCACACGCGAAAGTCATCATCCTGATACAAGAAGATTAGTTCCGACAAAGGGAGGGCTTTTTAGGGGTCCCAGTGTAACAAACAAGCACCCTGACCGGTCGCGCCGATCAGATACCGAGGATACCGAATTTGCTCCTCAACACGCTACCCCTTGACCACCCGGAGCACCTCGTTGATGCTCTGATAATCCAGCACACCCCAGGCCAGCCCCTGGTCGGGATGCCTAGAGTACCATGGGTGGTCTAAGAACGGGTGCTCCGTGACCGGAGCACCGGTTCTGTGTACGGTGTGCATCCTTATCGCCTGTTGGCAACCATGCTGGGACCAAAGTGGCTCCACTACTATTGATACATTTTAGCAAATAGTACGAACTCACAAATCACCAAGATGACTTACTCGAACCTCCTACCACCTTGTCACTCGGACCTCCCACCACGGCCTCATCCCTCCCCAGTTCCGCTCGGGCTCGCTCGTTCGTCGTCGGAAGCTTCTTGGCCACATCCCGGGCCAAGAGCCTGATCTGACGTCCGAGTTCGCCGACATCTTCAACCCGGTACTTGGATTGTACCAGCTTGAAGCAAGGGGAAACTGGGGGAAGGGAGCAGGCGAACACGGAAATTGATCCCCATAGAGCTTCGGTAAGTCCGGCAGGATCCCGCTTGAGTGTGCTGATATATGCCTTGACTTGCGCGCACCAGGTCCTGTACCCCTCGGTAGGCCTGCGCGAATTGTGGAACCCACACCAGCTTATGGCGTAGGCAATATCACCGAACCGCGCTCTGAGAGATAATTGTAACCCATGAGAAACGCTGTTCGGCAAGTCTTCTTAGTTGGGCTATCACTTACATGGAATCCTCCACCGGCGGGGTGAAAGACGGCTTTTGGTCGGGTTTTAGGGCGTGGCTGATCACAAATGTTAGCTAGTGGCTCCCAATAGGATAGTCCCTCAGGTCAAGTTTTGAGGAGTTCTTACGCTCGTTTCTCTGCTCCAATTTCAGCTACTGCATGTGGCTGATTCGTCCTGCAGTTCTAACTGCTCCTACTGCCGGCGTCGCCCTCAGTCATTAGGCGTCTAAGACAAATCGATAGGTTAGTATTGGTACCTCTTTGAGAAAGGGTTTTGACGAACAAAACTTGCTTCGATTTTTGGCCCGGGGTCTGCGTGGTCTTTCCAGGCATTTTCAAAAACTCGGACGGAGTGTGCGGTACGTTCGCCTATGGAGTACCACCAGAGTGACCCTAAGCAGAGTGTAAGGGAATAAGGGGGGAAAACACAATGTTTGTGATGCGGAATCGGCGCCAGTAGAGCGCCCGCAGGCGGGGTCCCCAGCAAAGCCGAAAAAGAAAGCCAAGAACACACACCAAGTCCGTGATGCTAATCACAGGGTGTCTGAGAAGGCCAAACCTGAGGCGTACGGGGCGATTACTTGATCTGGGGCGCCAGCAGAGCGTAGAAGATTAAAGTCCAGGAAAAGGACCGAGTCGGTGATGTGGATCCAAGGAGTGTATCTCGGAAGTGCAAGCTTGAAGAGAATGTGAGGCTGTGACCTGGAGTGGTGAAGAACTAGAGTTGGATGTGGAGGGAGAGAGAACGAGGGGCGAAGGCACACTGGCACGTCTTATCCCCTGTTGGGCTGGCATGACGCAATGTGTGTTTGGTTCACAAAATTCGCCGATCTACCAGCAGTTAGATGACCACCACGAGAGCCTCATCTAATTTTGGAACCCAAACTACCAATCTTCACCCCCTTCATCAAGACAGTACGATAGCGATGTCCACCACACACAGCGTGTCACGCGGTCAAATATGAAAGACTTACTCATACACAAGGTACCATATTAATTGAAAGGTTGCACGATCGGCATCGTGAATCGCTGATGAGACAACTGCTAATGTAAACTAAATCTAGGAAATCGTGCCCATTGGCCCCCGCGACATCCAATCTATTACATTAGAATCCAAGGAGTTAACAGTGGTGTGATTCACGGACTACCTCTTCCACTTCACAAATGGCCCCTGGCACAGCTGCTAAGGGGCGGTGCATCTAGGCAGACGGCACGTGGTTATCATCAGAACGATCTTCTGCATCCCCGTTGAGCGCTGGTTCTCGATAATGTATCAGACCCACTGGCGCACCAGGATTGCGACCCCAATCAATTACATCGGCTTCATCAAGATATGCATGTTCCAGGATTGGTGGGGTTGATGGCCTCCCGTCATCTCTATCCTGGTAACAGTGTACAAGAAAATCCAGTGGGTCCTGTTTGACAGGGTTCGAGAGTAGCCAAGTACATAGCATTTCATGGCCTTCAATGAAGACCACCTCGACCAAAGGTAGTGGTTCGTTGGGTGACTGGAGGAGCAACCGGCGCCCCTCACCGGTAGCGCCAATAATGTACCGGTGTTGGTGGTTTGGTACCCATCGGGCAATCATGGCGCACAATCCGTGGAAATCATAGGAATCTAACTCACAGAATTGCCTGCCGTGGATGTGAGGGTGTCGCCAATGGAGAGCCAAATTGTTATTACCATAAGCCTGCCCCTGGCTTCCGCGGGCCGCCGGGACGGCCGGACCCTAACGATACACACCGCACCGGGGCGCCCAAGGAGCGCGTTCCAATCTATACCATTACATTTAGTAAGTAAACCCTAATCTTACGGGGGAGATGATCTAACCTGTCAGCCATTGCCAACAGTATAGTACACGATATTGTCTGGAGGCGCCGCCTGGACCTGCGGCAGCTGTTTGTTGAGGAGCATTCTGGCCCGCATTGGCAGCCTGGACTTCTGCAGCCTGTTGAGGGGCATTTGGACTGGCATTGGCAGCCTGGACTCCCACTGCTTTTTGTAGAAGCGCATTCGGGGAACCTTGAGGAGCCGGCCCTGTGTTTGCCCCGAATTGGCCAGGGTACCAGTGCGTCAAGCCGCCCCCAACTAGCCCTGCTTGAGGCATAGAGCCTAGAGTGTCATTCTGGCCGGTATCACCACCCTGGACTCCCCCCGCTTCTTGATGTGGGGTGTTTGACGCACCTGGGACAGTCCGGCCTGCCTTGGTGGCTGGCAATAAATGTCCCCCGTTAGCTGGGGCGCCAGGCAGGAGTAACGTAACCTCGATGGCCAAGTCTTGTGGGGCGATTGTTGGGCCCTGTTCTCCTTGGCCTGCTTTAGCTAGTAGAGCGTGCGTCAACCTTTTGCCACAATCCTTGAGAAGATGAATGATGGCATCATCGATCGCATTAATCCTGGCAGAGTTCTGAGAAGCTTGTGCAGTCACTAGACTGTCGCAAGCTGGGCGCAATCTCCTCATACCACGGAGGATGTCTAAGAAAACATTGTTTGGTAGAGCATGGACATTGGTATAGTTCCTTGATAGCATCTGATCTTTGACTGTCTGTCGCCATTTATCATAGAGCTGACCATTGTCATTGGTGAATCTGGGGAGTATCTTCTGCTGGCTGATTTTTCGACCTTGGTCGGGCCGCTTGGAACCAATTCTCCCAGTCAGCGTAATGTCGGGAATCCCGTACCCTTGCCCCAGCGGGGAGTTCACCCCCGGCCCAACATTTGGCATGTGGACGTACTGCAAATAGTTGTTATCTGCGTTCATTTCGTCAGATTCAGGGTCTAGATCGTTGAGGGACTTGATATTTGCGTGTTGTCGACCTCGCGAATACTGTGCATTGTGGATACTTTAGTTAGTAGGCCAGAGACTTCCCTTCCCATATGCAAGGATTACTTTATATATCCGAGTCCCTGACGCTCAGGTAACTTGAACAAATTGAAATTTCAAACCTTGACGTTCTCGACGTCAAGGCAGTTACCTGATTCATGGTAGAAATACAGGATGGAAAGGTCCTAATCAAACCAGATTCCTGAACTTCAAAGTGAAGATAGTGGATCACATGTGACGCGGCACCTCCTGCGCTAAACCTGTTCGACATTTCAATGCGTCTACCTCCTGGACCTGCCGGCGTCCTTCCATGCGCACCCCACTAAACCAAATCATTCAATTCACAATCCTGCATTTACTACACAATCTGTTAAATACTGACTACACTTGCTGCTGCCATGCCCATCAAATGTTGGTTCTGTTGTCGGAAATATGCCCAGGCCGGTCCTTACGAGAAGCATCTACGAATGGTGCATGGCAATCTGGGCGTTCCCCAGCTGTTCACGATACAGCATACGCCCTCTACCAATTGTATTAACCAAGCGCAAGGTGACGGGTTGCTCCCAAACACCCTAACGCACAGCGGGGAACAGACGGATTCGGATTATGAATCCGATGCGGACCCGGCCGGATGTGGACCCGACGCCCGCACTGACGTGGACGCAATCGTCAACACCTCCCTAGCGCCCAGGCAACTGGCATATCATCCGCCTGCTGGGCAACCTACTGGATATGTAAAGGGATTTGAAAAGGAGCTACGGAATTTGAACGCAAACCCGTGGGCTCCCTTTCCCACTGCACATGGTTTCAAACTTGCCTCTTGGTTTATTGAGAGTAAAGTCCGAAATCATAGATTAATGAGTACTTTTCAAGCGGACTGGGTGATTCGGCGTCGGTCAGCTACAGTTCAATCTATACGCTCAAGAATCACCTCCTCTCACTGGATCCATATGGTGCATATCTACAATGGTTTGACGGCGGAGTTGATGACGGCGAGAGAACATTGCTGTTCTTCCACCGGAACATCCTTGACTGTGTCAAATATCTTCTGCGCCAGATAGCGTACAGTGATGATTTTGTTTACGGCCCGCGGCGTGAATATGATCTGAATGGACAGAGGATATTTGCAGCAATGCACACTGGTGGTTGGTGGTAGGACGTCCAAGTACAGTTCCAAATGCGTGTACACAAGGCAAGAGCCAAAGGCGCTAACTCATACAGGAGACTCTTCCCTCAGGCGCCAATGGGGATCCGATTATTGGGATGTGGGATCAGACGCATCTCAGCAACTTCTCCAGCGACAAGAAGGTGTGGCCTGTGTATATTACTACAGGGAACCTTCCGTCAGCGAAGCGCAACAAATCCGGATCGATGGCAGTTCTCCTTCTCGTGCTATTACCTATCCAACCCAAGTTCTCAAAGTCCTCATCTGCGAATGAACTCCAGCAACAAATAAACGCCGACACTTTACAGGGCGTCTTCAAACTTTGATTTGAACCTTTACAAGAAGTACCCCAGGAGGGTGTTCCAATCGACTGTGCGGATGGGAACGTCCGGAGGTGCTTCCCTACTTGAGCAGCTTGGATTGGTGACCATATGGAAAACGTTGCACTACATGGAGTAAAATCCAATGCCTGTCCCAAGTGTGAGGTACCTGAGGCCATGTTGTGATCTTACTTCCAGAAACAGTACTCTGCGAGAGACTATGTGACATATGACCGTCTTGAACACGAGAGTCGAGATCTCGGGGTGTGCCCGCCGTCCAGGGATGTTAACATTACCTTTGATGCTCTTGGTATAAAGATTGGGCAGAATGTCTTGCACGGGATTCAACGTGTTTCGGCGCCCAACCTGCACCAGCCTGATTTGCTACATACAGTCTATCTTGGACTATTCAAGCATATGATGGAGTGGGTGCAAGGGTTTCTCAAGAAACACGACCGACTGCAAGTATTTGACGACGCCTGGAAATCTTTACCACCATACCCAGGCTTCTTTGGCCCAAAAAAGGCTTATCGTGAGGTTACTCAGTGGCAGGAAAAGCTGATGAGGAACTTGGGGTGTTGTCTTTTGGCTGTTCTGGCGGTTGTGTTGAGACAGCCGGATGCTGGGCAAATGCAGCCATTCAAATGCGCCCTGGCCTGCATCAGCTCGTTGCTTGATTTCAGTCTGATGGCGCAATACCGAAGCCATACACCTGAGACTATAGACTACATAGAACAATATCTCAATCGGTTTCAGTTGACGAAGGATGTCTTCCTTGAATTCTGGGTCTCTCAACGGACACGTGCGAAAGTTCAGAACCACCGGAGGGAACTGCGAAATCACTGAGTGCAGATTACTCAACCACATATCAAAGGTAGATGTTATCAGATCTAGGATGAGGAGGGCGGCGTGGAGAATGACCAGCTCATGGATCTGATCCATACAGAATCACATTGCAACTTTATCAAGATGCATCCATTGCGCCACTTGCGCGAGCACATATACTAGTGTGGCAACATTCCGATGTATTCTACCCAGTTTGGTGGGCTGGCGCATAAAGAACAAATTAAAGATAGATGGCGACGTTCAAATAAGAATGATGGCATATAGCAGATCCTGCGCAGCTACGGCCGCCACCATGCGATCCGAATGAGACTCGTGAACCTAGATTGCCTTCGAAGGCATGGAGTACACATCGCAGCCGAGGTAGTTGAACTTTTGGACACGCCGGGCCTTAATTCGGGGCATGCCACACGCCGTAGGATTCTCAAGGGACATCGTGGGCATGTTGCGAGCCTGGATGATTTTTGCCGGGTCTTAGGCATCACATGCAATAGCATGTGTCGCGAACTGATTCGATACAGCCGGTAAAGTCTGACCACAGAATGCCGGCTTCGCGAAGGTCCCGCTGAACTTAAACTATTCCCCTTTGAGCTACGAAACCAACTTGAAATACCTGTCCTGGCCTTTCAGGAAACGGGCGTTTATGACATCCAACAGGCATGATCTACCAGAGCTGAACTCTTCCGGAACCAGGCGAGTCGCAATGATTTGGTTTGGGTACAAGCAGCGGGGGAGCAAATGTATGGTGCGCTATGTGGGCATCTCCTAGGGAAAATAATAGGGGTCTTTAAAATCCGCCACGACAGGCACACTGAGAGGGTGTACAGGCTAGCTGGTGTTCAGATGCTGAGCATCCTTAACGCAGGGCGCCCATCCGAGTTTCATGAGCTTGTCACCATACAGCTAAGGCCAGATGCGCGAAGTTTTACAATAGTGGACATCGGGAGGATCATAGGGCTGGCGCACCTGATCCCGGAGTCTAACAGGCGATGGCTTGTCAATAGTCAAATTGACTTGAGGACGTTCAATGAGATTTATTGAGTAGTTGTGCAAGAATAGGGATTTTGTGAAGCGTAGCACAGACTCAGGATTGCCAACGGAGCCAATCCGAAATATCCGAGTCACCACCTCGCAAGGGCAGGAGATCAAGGGACCAGGATAATCTGAATCGTGCGCCGGGCCCTCGCGCCTGGCGGGTGAGTAACATAACGGGAAGTCCGGGCTAAGACGACCCCAGAAGGTCATCCTAGCCCGGACCCCAAAACCGTACACTTCTATAGACAGGTAGCAGAACTTGAGAATAATAAAAGCCCGAGGGGCATAATTGAAAGTAACAGTAGTAGAGATTAAGACTACACCTTGGAAGGAAAGGGTTAACTTAGAACGTAAAAGTCCGGATGCCCGACGGGCCGCGGGTTCCGCCACTCTGCCTTCCTGCCGGTGAGGCATCACAATGGCGGTGGGAATACAATTGCAACCTGCTTCTGGGAGGGAACAAGTGACAGGAAGGCTGGGAGCAGGACGAAGTCCAGATGTTGGGAACCCAGGAATTAGGATCAAGACATGCCGGCGTGAGACTAGAGCGCTGTGCGTCCAGAGAACGCACTAGACTAGACTAGACATGAGAGGATGAGAGCCAAGAGGCAGGGTGTAGAAACTAGAAAAGGTGCAGCAGCGCAAGACATCCGGATAGCGATCGAAACTGGGAGATCGCGTAAGACGCAGTCAGGATGGACGGAGGGGGAAGGGGGGTGTGACCGGACACACCAGGGCGTGCTGACAGGACTCCTGCCACACAGGATCAGGGGTGGAGTTGAGGCGGAGATCTGGACGCCCAGGATGGGGTAGGGTGTGGGGTGAGGGATCCGGATGCCCAGGATGCGGCTGGTTGTCGAGCTTGATCCCAGGACACACGGGACGCACAGGACGGGAAAGCAAGTGCAGGCGCGTCAGGACGCAGCGCCCAGGCGTCAGACACAAGCGGCTTTTTTTGCTGATGTTGTATGCCTCTCAACCCTACACGTGCCCCTTAGCCGTACGCTCTTTGTAGGTTGTTTGAGGACTCGAACAGCATGATACTTATCATCATGACCAGTGTGCCGGGAGTAAGGGACCATGGGTGGTGGCCATGGGTCCCACCGCCACCGCAGCTCTCCGCAGAAGCGTTGTAGACCTTCTAAGTTCGCAATCAAGAAAGATAAAACTTCACCGGAAGACACCTGAAATCTACAGGTGCTTGCCTGGCTCATAGCACATGGGGAGCGAGTCATTTAGTTAGCTTTCCTAGGCGTCTCGACAGTTAGCCACTGGTGAGACACTGATGCGTAGAACTTTACACTATGGCAGGTGTAGTGGTAAACACCTTGCAGGAACTGATGTATATATAGGAGAATTCTGCTAGAGTGAGCTGACACCTTAGGCCCTTTGGGGACACCGTAATGGTGCCCAGGCAACCCTTGTGGAGAAGGGTATACTCATGTTGGTAAGGGTAACCTGATGGGAGAGCTTTTGGTATAAGTCTGACCACTTAAAGATTATACGAGGACTCTCCTACCCTGACACAATCAAAACCCTCTCCAGATTCCTTAATTGAGATAAGCCTGAGCTTAATGATATTAAGTTTTACCATTTACTTTTATTCTTTACCCTTTTGTAAGAGCAGTGTTCGAGAGATTCAAAGTTTGAGGCAGTCGCATCCTTATGAACCATCTACCTGACGGAGCTCCCATTACAGACCTGGCGTGTAACTGGTACCTTGGAATACACGCTCATATGAAGCATGAAGTTGTTAAGTAAGCTGGCATACCATTCCGAAGGGATAGTCCACTCAGGACCTGGAAAGGTTTCCATCAACATTCAGAGCACAGTCACGGAGGTGATAATATGAATCTGCATAAGAATCTTCATGAGTGGACTAACTTGGTAACGACCCCCAACCAGACTTGTCCCTACCTGGACCACATTATCGATCTGATGTACAAGCTGAATTACCCAGACTATCAACAGGTTAAGGATCAAGATAGGGTAGGGATAACCTCGGAGCTTCAAAAATCCTGCACGTTAAAGAGGCCCCACCGTGAAGCTCTCAATGATTACCTGTATTTACTTCTGCAAGTTGGTCACAATTTAGAATACAACACGGGTTTTGGACATCTTAATGACGAGAAGCCTTCAGACCCACGAGAGAAGCAGGACTAGGAAAGTCCGAAACCTACCAGAAGGTTCAAGTACCTGGAGAAAGGTTCCAGTTGGGAGGACAACAAGCTGCGGAAGAGTACTAATATTGCTGCGAGAAAGCAGGCAGGGATATCAGAGTATAATCTGGCTCTTCTGAACATTCCTTAAACCCTTACTGATAAACGATGCAACAATAAGTAATGCATAATGTGTGGGAGAGAAGCACACATCTGGAGACAGTATTCAATAACGTCCGCTGTCATTCATGCTGTGAGGAATATTACAGGAGTGAAATGGTCATGACCTACGGCCGAATCCTCGCCAAAGGGTAATAAGCAATTTAAGTGCATTGAATGGTCTCGTCCGCCGCCCTCTGGTCCTAAGCTCTTGGAAGCCAGCAAACCTTTTCCTACCATTATGGAGGTCGATACGGACCTCTAACAAGGTAAGAACCTAATCCTAAGAAGGAATAACATAGGCTCACTTTTCTAGACCAACGATGATCTCAAAGAGAAAGTGGACGGCCCCTCAAGTGGAACGGATTAAGGCAAGAACCAATCCATGTTGACTACCTCTTTAGTTCTGACAAAGTTCTTGATACAGTAGTATTGGAGACCACCTTGTCAGATAGATGTTATGGTTGCGCATAGTGTTGGGGTTTTTCCTTTTGGTCTTTGGGTTGTGTTATTTCTTATTGGTAATAAAGTATTTCATGTTAGACATTTTTGTAGGAATCACTTTTAGGCTTTTGCCTTGGACGAGGATTCTGCTCCAAGGGGTCACTCTGGAAAATACGAACTGCATGACATTCAGATGGGGCACAAAGATGCCCTGTTTGGTACCAGTTAGCTGGATGTCTCCGGGGAGCAAATCTATTTTCTTGTCGCATATGGATTGATTGCCTTGTAGGTTTGAATTGGTTGGGTTATTATTCTTGAATAAAAGTTATCTTTCAAGTTGACCTGATAAGGGTTTAGTACCCGAAATCATGCTGGTGTGATAGTAAACAGCACTCTAATCCCTTTGTTGATTAAAACTATTCTTGAAGACATTTACCAACCCATTGTGGTCGGTATTATGTAGAAAGACAACAGACTAGCAAGAATCAGTACTACGACACAAAGTAAGCAGGCGAGGCACTCTACTCTACTCAAACATAGCAAATAAATTCACCTCAGAGTGGCATTGGATTGGCGAATAGGGTGTAGGCAAGTAAGTGCCAAAGTGCTATTATTATTTGATTGTGGAGCTACTGGCTCTGTGCTAAGTAGTCAATGGGTAAAGAGTACCCAAGCTCCTTGTATGGAAAGAAGGATTCATACTCCAATACGTGATGTAAGTGGTAATCACATACCCGGATCGGGTCTTGATTATACCACTTACTTCCACATCAAGAGAGCTGATTACATGAATGGTGTGGGTTTCAATGTAGCAGAAATACCTGACACTTGTGTCGATGGCAATCTACCTATGTCGTACTTCAACAGCCACAATCAAGACATCAATTGAAAAGTAGGATCACTGACCCTGCCTTCAGACTTTTGTAAACCGAATTGGCTGATAGCGCAGAGGTGGTTAATATACATGACTGACCAAGAACTGTTAGCTGAAGATCCCGAGAATATACATTTTCTTAGGACGGTACCACTCTTGCATGAGAAAGGTAAAGATGTTAGAGTCCAACTCTTACCAGAGTATAAGGACTTTAGAGAGATCTTCAGTCAAGAAAGGATGGATACACAACCGGAATGTACCAAGTATCATGACAGAGTTGACCTAATTCGCAGAAGCACACCTCCCGTGGGCCCTATTTATCTAATATCGGTGAAGGAGCAACAAGGTCTCCCGGAGTTCATAAACGAAATCTTATGAACAGGGAAGATAGAAAGATCTACTTCCTCGTCCTCCACTCCTATACTTTTCATACCAAAACTAGATGGTAGCTATAGATTAGGGATAGATTACAGTAGACTAAGTAAGATTACAGTGAAGAACAGATATCCTCTCCTGCTGTAACGACCCTCCGTTATAGGGCTATGGTAACCTACGGCTATGCCCATAGATAAGACCAGGAGGTCAGATGGTAGACGAGGCAGGTATGCAGGCGCATATCCGGGGGATATCTGATGGTCAAGATATCCCTAAGAACAGAAGGTACTTAACGAAATGGTGTACCTAAGTAGTGGTAGTGACGTGACAATGTCCGGTCTGGCCTAAGAATAGGACAGAAGGCCGGTTGAGATTACCCGGTCTAAGGAAGTCATGTCACCCTACCATGGAGACCAGTTTCATGTTACCGTGGACATACTTACCCTACCTTTGGGACACTATGACTTTACCTTCCGTCAGAAACATTCTCGGAAGAATTTTGGGAAATGTTAGGATTGTTTGTTCCTCAATGACGATCGATAGACACTTGTTTGCGTTTTGATCGGAAGCCTACGGGAGGAGCTATAGTGCTCCAAACAACCTGTAACTTGGTAGATTTATTTCTAACAGGTACCTGCGGCCCCAGGGTTCGCCCCAGGGGTCATGGGCCAAATTAGGTGGAGTTGCCGTCTTACTAGGTAAATAGAGTTCACGGAGACATGTTCATAACACTGTAGACGTCGCTGCTGTCCGCCCAACTAGAGGCTGTTCGCAGGATATAAAAGGGGGTGAAGGTGAGAAGGTGAAGTACCTTCTCCAGAAAGAACGGAGTAAAATGGACCAAAGCTGACGGAGTTAGGGTGAGCTATACGGAAGGGTCCCCAGAGTAGTCCCGGGTAGTCCCAGAGATATCTGGAAAGGTTTTACGCCAATCAAGCCTACACGTGCCCCTTTGCTGTGGGCTCTTTGTGAGTTGTTTGAAGACTCCAATAGCATGATACTTATCATGCTGAGTGGTGTGCCTGGGGTAAGGGACCATGGGTAGCGCCCACGGGTCCCGCCACTGACACAGCTCGATGGGAGAGCCCCTTAGACCCTCTAAGTTCCTATTCAAGAAAGATAGAGCTTAGCCACGAGAGAGCTGATGTCTGCGGGACCTTGCATAGGTCATAGCACATGGGAGGAGAGTCATTTAGTTAGCTTTCCTAGGCGTCTCAACAGTTAGCCACTGACAAGACACTGATGCGCAGAGGTTTTCTCTCCAGCACCTGTATTGGTAAACACCTTGCAGGAACTGCTGTGTATATAGGAGAATTCTGCTACAGTGCGCTGACACCTTAGGGCCTTCGGGGACACTGTAATGGTCCCAGGGCAACCCTTACAGGGAAAGGGTATACTCATGTTGGTCTGGGTAACCTGATGAGGGAGTTTTTGGTATAAGTCTGACTACTTAAAGATTATACGAGAACTCTCCTACCCCGACACAATCAACATCCTCACTAGAGACTTTAATTGAGATAAGCCTGAGCTTAACGATATTAAGTTTTACTGTTTACTTCTTTTCTTTACACTTTTTGCAAGAGCTGTGTTCGAGAGATTCGAAGTTTGGTACAGTCGCATTCTTAGGATCCATCTACCTGAGGGAGCCCCCGTTACACCTGCTGATGAACAAATTGCAAGGCAGGCTCTGAAAGGCTACAGTGTATAGCACAATGGACCTGAAGTATGGGTATTGCACAATCCAAATAGCCAAAAAGGCCAAGGAAGATAATCAGTCCAATAAGGAACTCACAGCCTTTCATTGCGAGTTGCGATTATATCAGTTTGAGGTTATGTCCTTCAGACTATATAGCGCTCCTCCCACCTTCCAGAGTATGATTGATGACGTATTTCGAGATATGCTGGGAGAAGGAGTTGTTGCTTCCATCGATGATATCCTGATTTACTCTGGAACTATTGAGCAACATGTCTCTGCAGTAAGATGGGTAATGGAAAGACAGCGGAAGCATCGATTATGTGCAAATATAAAGCAGTTGTTCTTCCCCAGGCATGAGATTAAATTTCTAGATCATAGGATATCCGAAAAGGGAATATTCATGACCACCAAGAAGGTGGATTCTATCCTGGAATAGAAACCACCTACTAGCATAGTAGCAGTCCAAACCTTTATGGGCTTTGCTAATTTCAATAGAAGATTTATAGAAGGTTTTAGCAAGATAGAAAAACCTTGGACGGACCTCACTAAGAAGGATGTCAAATTTCCTTAGACTCCCGCTTGTGGAAACGTTTTCAATGAATTGAACAACACCTTTACCTTGGGACTAATCCTAGCCGACTTCCATCGTGTCCACCAGACTGAGATAGAGATGGATGCACGTGACTTTGTATGAGGTGCTGTACTATCTCAGTTCTGTGAAGATAAGAAGTGGCACCCAGTGGCCTTTCATAGTAGGAAGTTCCACCTAGCTGAGTTAAATTATGATGTACATGGTGAAGAAATGACTGCCATAGTAGCCGCTTTCAAGGACTAGGGACATCTGTTTAGGTCGGTAGAGAGTCAAATCTGGGTTTACACCGATCACAAGAATTTCAAGTACTTTAATTGTACTAAGACCCTCAACCGCCAACAACATCACTGGGCAGAATTCCTCCAGTGGTTCAATTTCAAGGTAGTTTACAGTAAAGAAAGGCTGAAAACAAAGGCAGATGCACTGTCAAGGCATGGAGACCACCGCCCTGAAGGTGGGAGTAATTGTTTTTAAGAGACACTAAATCCATTTTTTCACACAGGACAATGGATTGTGGATCAAGAGCGAGACCTCTAACGGCCGCACATATTGGTAGTCTGTTATGGCTACCAGTTACAATCAGCATTTCTGCATGCATTAGGTATTGCTGCAAAACAGGATCCTGTCTATATGAAGGACTTAAAGCCTGCATAAGCAGAAGCCTAAGGAGTCGACCGAAACTTGACAATAGAATGAGATCTCCTCCTGTGTAAGAATAGGTGGTATATTCCAAATGGGCAGGATGTGAAGGATAAGATGATTGAGGCCGAGCATGACTCCTGTATTGCAGCACACTTTGGGACATACAAGACAGTAGGCAGGGTTAGGGGTAATTTCTTTTGGCCTAAGATAGATGAGAGTATTACAGACTATGTTGATACATGTGATGTCTGTCAATGGAACAAGTCCATTAAACATAAGAAGTTTGGCTTGTTAGACGCTGACGGAGTACCTTTGAGGCCATAGACCGATATCTCAATGGACTTCATAGTAGCACTACCAGAATCAGAAGGGTATATCAAAATTTAGGTAATCGTGGATAGATTTTCAAAGATAAGACACTTTATACATTTAGCCTCCAAAATTCCCAGAAACGATTTGGCTGTGATATTCCTGAAGGAAGTTTGGTGGCTCAGTCGGCTTCCAGAATCTGTTATCTGCAACAAAGATAGCAGATTCACATCCAAGTTTTGGACAAGGCTAATGCAATCATTGCAATTGAAATCACGGTTATCAACTGGGTTCCACCCGGAGCCTGATGGGCAGAGTGAGCGGGTGCACCACACCTTGCAATAATACTTAAGAAATTATTGTTCAAGTTCATACTAACAGGATTATTGGGCATCGCTACTACCCGTGGAGGAGTATGCATACAATACATCCACCTCCCAGTCAACTAAGTTATCTCGGTTGGAAATCAAATATGCCTTTAACCCCCAGGCCAACTGGTTGGGTAGAGTATCGGAGCAACAAGGTATTCATTCCAATAGGAACGTGTTAGTTAAGAACTGGGAAGGTGTTTGACAAGAAGTTTGAGATATGCTTAAGTGAGCTCAAGCAAGACAAACAAAAGGGCATGACCAGAAACGGTTGCCAGCAGTGGAATATGTTACAGTGGAAGACATGACTAATGGAAGGGCAAAGAAGGCTGATCACCTGATGCTAAAACGAAAGAACATCTGCAGAAAGGTACCTATGGAGAAGCTGAACCAGTGAATGTTTGGGCCCTTTATGGTCGAGGGGGAGGTTGGAAACCAAGCTTATGAACTCATATTGCCTGTCCGTTGGTCTCTCTACCCTGTATTCAATGTGCGAGTCTGAGAACCCTATCCTGAGGACCCAAGTAGTAAAAGGACTAAGGAGGTCCCAGTTCCAGAGAAAGTAGATAATGAGCCCAGCTAAGTTATTGAGGCAGTTGTCGATAGTCAATGGTATGGCCACATGAAAGCCAAGTTTCCTAATCACTTTGTGCAATACCCAGTTTCATGGGAAGGCTGTGGTATAGAGGAAAACTCTTGGGATCCCACTCAGATGCTGGAAGGCATGTTGTAATGGGGGCTCCCTCCGGTAGATCGTTCCTAAGGATGCGACCGCACCAAACTTCGAATCTCTCAAACACAGCTCATACAAAAGTGTAAAGAATAAAAGTAAACAGTAAACGTTAATATCGTTAAGCTCAGACTTATGTCAATCAAAGTCTCTGAAGAGGATGTTGATTCTGTCGGGGTAGGAGAGTTCTCGTATAATCTTTAAGTAGTTAGAGTTATACCGACAACTCCCCCATGAGGTTACCCCGACTATCATGAGTATGCCCTTCTCCGTAAGGGTTGCCCTGGCACCATTACTGTGTCCCCGAAGGGGCTAAGGTGTCAGCGTACTCTAGCAGAATTCTCCTATATGCACATCAGTTCCGGCAAGGTGTTTACCAATACACCTGCCGGAGTGAAAGCCTTGGGACATCGGTGTCCTGTCAGTGGCTAACTGTCGAGACGCCTAGGAAAGCTAACTAAATGACTCTCTTCCCATGTGCTATGACCTATCAAAGCTCCCGTAGACATCAGCTGTCTCCTGGCTAAGCTCTATCTTTCTTGAATACGAACTTAGAGGATCTACGGTGCTCCCCCCTCGCACTGTGTCAGTGGCGGGACCTGTGGGCGCTACCCATGGTCCCTTACCCCTGGCACACCACTCAGCATGATAAGTATCATGCTATTAGAGTCTTCAAACAACCCACAAAGAGCCTACAGCAAAGGGGCACGTGTAGGCTTGATTGGCATAAAACCTTCTCAGATGTCGCCAGTACTACCCAGGACTACTCTGGGGACCCTTCCAGATAGCTCCCACTAACTCTGTCAGTTTTGTTCTGTTTTACTACGTTCCATTCGGAGAAGGTACCAGACCTTCGCACCTTCACACCCTTATATATCCTGCGAACAGCTTCTGGTCGGACGGAGGGCAGCGACGTATCCTGTGTTACGGACATGTCTTTATGAACTCCATTCAACTAGTAAGATAGCAACTCCACCCATTTTGGCCCATGACGCCCGGGGCGATCCCTGGGGCCGCAGGTACCTGTTTGGAATAATTCTACCAAGTTAGTGCTTGTTTGGAGCACTATAGCTCTATCACGTAGTCTTCCGAGCGTAGGGCAATGAAGTGCCCGTCAATAGTCATTGCGTAACAAACAATCCTAACAGTTCCCGAAATTCCGGCGAGAATATTTCCCACAGAAGGTAGCGTAATAATGTCCTAAAGGCAGCGTAAATATGTCCATAGTGACACGAAACTGGTCTCTATGGTAGGGTCACGTGACTCTCCTAGACAGGGTAAACTTACCCGGCCTTCCGTCCTAACCTTAGGCCGGAGCGGACATAGTCACTCTACTTCCACTACTTAGGTACATCTATTCCTTAAGTACCTTCTGTTTTTTAGCATATCCAGACCATCAGATATCACTTGGACATGCTCTCACATGCCTGCCTCGCCTACCGTGTTACCTCTGGGCATTACGTATGGGTGTAGACTTAGATTGCCATAGCGCTATAACGTAGGGTCGTTACATTACTCCCCTCTTCTCTAAGGACTGACCCGGTCCGCTAAGGTCGTCTTTTATTTCCCTGATTCGGTTCACCTACAACCCTATGGTCTCTGGGTTTATGGGGATACCGATGATGGAAATCCATCATTGCTTTTAAGCCAGTACCTTCTTGCATCTCATATGGCTCCCAAGAGTTCTCCTCTGCGCCATAGCCTTCCCATGAAACTAGGTACTGTACGAAGCGATTTGGAAATTTCGCTTTCATGTTTGAATACCATCGACTGTCTACCACTGCCTCAATAACATAGCTCGGCTCATTGTCTACTATCTTGGGGACTGGGACTTCCCTACTCCTTTCATCATTTGCGTCCTCACGATAGGGCTCTAAGAGTTCGACATTGAATACCGGATGGATTGACCAATGAGCAGGTAATTGGAGTTCATAAGCCCGGTTTCCGACCTTACGCTTGACCACAGAGGGCCCAAACATTTGGTGGTCCAGCTTCCCCATAGGTCCCTTAGTGCAGATGTTCTTTCGATTTTGCATCACACGGTCAGCCTTCTTTGCCCTACCATTTATTACATCTTCCATCATAATGTATTCCGGCAATGGCAATTGTTTCTGGTCATGCCACTTCCGTTGTCTCTCTTGAGCTTGCTTAAGTGTATCTCGGACTTCTTGCCAGACACCTTCCCAATTCTTTACCAATAGTTCTCTACTGGGATGAACACCTTGGTCCTCCGAGACTGTTCCCGACCGGTTCGTCCTTGGGTTAAAGCCATAGTTGATCTCCAACGTAGATAACTTGGTTGACTCGGAGGTAGATATATTGTATGCATATTCCGCTAAAGGTAGTAGCGATGCCCAATCATCTTGCTGATAGGAACAATAATTTCTTAAGTACTATTCCAAGGTCTGGTTCACCCTTTCAGTCTGCCCATCAGTCTCAGGGTGAAAAGCAGTCGATAACCGTAGTTTCAGTTGCAAGTGTTGCATCAGGCTTGTCTAAAACTTGGATGTAAATCGGCTATCTCTGTCAGAGATAATAGATTCTGGGAGCCCATGGAGCCGCCAAATGTCCTTCAGGAACATTAGAGCCAGATCCTTTATGGGAACTTCTGTGGCCAAAGGTATAAAGTGTGCCATCTTTGAGAATCTATCCATGATTACCCAAATTTTGGTATACCCTTCTGATTCCTGCAGTGCTACCATGAAGTCCATTGAGATGTCCGTCCACGGTCTCAACGGTACTACAACGGGTTCCAACAAGCCAAACTTCTTATGCCTAACGGATTTGTTCCGTTGAGAGACATCGCATGTGCGAACGTAGTCCGTAATGCTCTCATCCATCTTAGGCCAAAAGAAATTAGCCCTAACCCTGCCTACTATCTTGTATGTCTTAAAGTGTCCCCCAATACGGGAGTCATGTTTGGCTTCCATGATCCTATCCTTCTGCTCTTGTGAGTCTGGAATATACTACCTATTCTTGTATCGGAGAAGGTCTTTCTCTACACTAAGATTCTTGTACAGAAGCGTAGTTCTCTCTATTGTCAAGTTACGGTCGACATCTTTGTCTTTCGCTAACACAGCCTTTAAGTCCCTCATATAGATGGGATCCTGTTTTGCACCAGTATGCAACGCATCCAAAAATGTCGATTGCAACAGATAGCCTTGACAGGCTACCAATGAATAAGGATGTAAGAGATCTCACTCTTGTCCCACAACCCATTGTCCATGGCGAAAAAATGGCTTTGGTGTCTCTGACAGAGAATTACTTCCCCCTTCAGGGTGGTGGTCTCCACGCCTTAACCGTGCATCTGCCTTGGTATTCAGCCTTCCTTCTTAGTAAACTACCTTGAAATTGAACGGCTGCAGGAATTCTGCCCAGCGATGTTGCCGGCGGTTGAGGGTCTTAGTACTATTAAAGTACTCCAAATTCTTGTGATCGGTGTAAACCGAGATCTCGCCCTCTACCGATCTAAACAGAATGTTCCCATTCCTTAAAAGCTGCCATGATGGTAGTCATTTTATTGTCATGCACATCATAATTTGTCTCAGCTGGGTGGGACTGCCTACTATGAAAGGCCACTGGGTACCACTTCTCATCTTCACAAAACTGAGAAAGCACGGCACCCAATACAAAGTCACTTGCATCTGTCTCTAGTTTGGTCTGGTGGGGAGGATCAAAGTGTGCTAGGATTGGTCCCGTGGGAAAGGCTTTCTTTAATTCATAGAATGCCTTATCACAAGCAGGGGTCCAATCAGATTTGATATCCTTCTTAGTGAGGTCCATCCAAGGTTTCGCTATCTTACTAAACCCTTCCGTGAACCTTCTATAGAAGTTGGCGAAGCCTATAAAACTTTGGACTCCGACAAGGCTAGTCGGTGCTTTCCATTCTAGGATAGAATCTACCTTCTTGGTAGTCATGGATATTCCCTTCTCGGATATCAGATAACCTAGGAACTCAATCTCACTCCTATGGAAGCACGACTTCTTTATGTTTACACATAGTCAATGCTTCCTTAACCTCTCCATGACTCGCCTTACGAGAGAGACATGTTCTTCAATTGTCTCAGAGTAAATCACGATATCGTCCATATAAGCGATGACTCCTTCACCCAGCATATCTCGAAATATGTCATTTATCATGCTCCACAAGGTGGCGGGGGCATTACATAGCCCAAATGGCATCACTTTAAATTGATGTAGTCCTAATTCACTGCGAAAGGCGGTGAGTTCCTCATGCGAGTGAGTATCTCCTATGGCTTTCTTAGCCATTTGGATTCCCCAATACCCATTCTTCAGGTCCATCAAGCTATACACTGTAGCTTTAGACATCCTGCCTCGCAACGCGCTCATCAGCGGGAGAGGACATCTATTCTTCTCCATGATTTTGTTTAGTCCTCGGTAATCTATTACGAATCTTAAAGTACCATCTGGTTTTGGTACAAAAGGTATAGGAGCCGAGGATGAGAAAGTAGACCTTTCTATCTTCCCTGTTCTTAACATCTCGTTTATAAACTCCTTTAGAGCTTGTCGCTCTTTTACCGATATCGGATCGATAGGCACGAAGAGAGGTGTACTTCCAGGAATTAAATCAATTCTATGATTATACTTCATGTGTTCAGGTTGTGCTTCTATCCTGTCTTGACTGAAGATGTCTCCGAAGTCCTTGTACTCTGGTAAGAGTTCGACTGTTACATCTTCACCCCTCTCATCTGAGAACTGTACCGTCCCTAGAAAATATACGTTTTTGGGATCTTCGGCCAACAGTTCTTCATCGGTCAGGTATACTAACCGCCTCAGCTCTGTTAGACAGTTCGCCTTACAGAAATCTGAGCGCCAGGTCAGTGATCCTACTTTCCAATCTATGTTGGGGTTATGATCTTTTAACCACGACATTGGAAGATAACCATCAACTCTAGTATCAGCGGGATTAGGCTACCTCGAAGCACATACCATTCATATGATCACCTATCTTCAAGTCCAACCATTTGGTATAATGAAGACGTGATCCTGGTATGTGGTTACCGCTTGCATCCTTTATTGGAGTATGAATCCTTCTTCATACACCGGGAGCCTGCGTACTCTTAACCCATAGACGACTTAATACGGGGCCAGTAGCTCCACTATCTAGTAACAACAGCACTTCGGCACTTACATGCCTACACCCTATACGCCAATCTCGTGTCACTCGTAAGTGAATTCACTTGCTATGTTTGGGTGGGCTTGAGTGCCACGCTTTCTTGGTTTGTCTCACGGTACTCATTCTTGCTAGTCTCTTGCCTTTCGACACAAGAGCGGCCACAACGGGTCCGTAAACGTTTCAAGAATAGTTTTAATCAATAAGAGGAATTGGAGTGCTGTTTACTATCCCGCCAGCATGATTTCGCGTACTAAACCCTCCTCAGGTAAACTTGAAAGATAACTTTTATTCAAGACTAATAACCCAACCAGTTCAACCGTACAAGACAAATGACCCATATAGGACAAGAAATACATTTGCTCTCCAGAGACGTCCAGTCAACCGGTGCCAAACAGGGGATCTTTGTGCCCCATCGGAATGTCGCGTGGTTCCTATTTTCCAGAGCGACTCCTCGGAGCCGAATGCTCATCCAAAGAAAAAGGTAAAAGTAATTCCCCCAGAATATCCAAGTATGAAAAACATAAGAAATAACAAAGTCCAAGAACATAAAGGAAAAAACTCAAACAACGTGTGCGACCATGACATCTACCTGACTCAGTAGTCTCTCAATACTCCTGTATTGACGACTCTGTCAGAATTGAAAAGCTGGTCAACCCGGATTGGTTCTTATCTTAATCTGCTCCACTTAAATGACCATCCTTCCTACGAGATCTTCATTGATCTAGAGAGGTTAGCCTATGTTATCTCCTTCTTTGCATTAGGTTCTTGCCTTCACCGAGGTCCGTATCAACCTCCATAGTAGTAGGAGAAGGTTTGAGAGCTTCTAAGAGCCTGGGACCAGAAGGTGGCGGACGAGATGCTTCAATGTACTTTACTCGTTTATTGCCAGTCGTAGAGGATTCCACCTATGGGTGTGACCGTTTCACTCCCGCGGTATTCCTCACAGCATGAACCACCGGGGAGGTCACCGAACACTGTCTCCAGAAGTGTCCTTCTCTCCCGCACTTGGTACATTGCTTATTGTTGCGTCGTTTATCAGTCAGGGCCTGAGGGATGTCTCGGTGAGCAATTGCATACTCAGATGTCCCTGCCTGCTTCCCAGCACCAACATTAGCGGTCTTCCGCACCCTGTTGTCCTTCCAACCCGAACCTTTCCCCTTCTTCTTAAACCTTCCTGTCAGTTTAGAAGTTTCCTTCTCACGTTTCTCTCGTGGCTTCGCAGGTTTGTCATCGTTGAGATGTCTGAAAGGTTTATCGACTCCGAGATTATGACCAACTTGGCGAAGCAAATCTAACTAATCGTTTAGACTTTCGGGGTGAGGTGTTATTAACGCCCCTGACTTCCGAAGCTCAGATGTTATCCACGCCCTAACCTTATCCTTTACCTGCTGGTGGTCTGTGTAGTTCAGCTTGTACATCAGAGCGATAACCGTATCCAGGTAGGGACTGCTCTGGTGGGAGGACATCACCAAGTTGTTCCACACGAGAAGATTCTTATTCCGATTGACGTATTCACCTCCATGACTCTGCTCTAACCGTTCACGGAAACCCTTCCATGTCCGGAGTGGACCATTCTTGTTGAACGGCATACTGGCTCATTTGGCAGCTTTACGGTTGATGTGTGCGTGTATGCCCAGGTACCAGTTTTGGGCTTGGTCTTTGAGAAGAGGTATCACCAAGTTGAGCTTATCCATGTCTGTCAGACGGCAATCAGAAAAGTACTCAAACTTGACTTCGACCAATGTCATAAAACTAGCCAGATCAGTAACAACTCCCTTGAACGTGGGAATGCGGCTAAGCTTCTCCGGCTTCCTTCGTCTTTAATGTAACGAGGACCGAGACTGGTTTTGCAACCGTTCTTGTATTGCTTCTGCCTGATGGTCATATCGGTCTTCCTTCTCGTTATTCCAGCCAGTAGGGCGTGGTCCCAGAAACGGTGTGACATCGGGTAGGGAATCGGCATCATCATCACAGCTGTTATTAGGGTGGGAATCACCCGGGTCCCCTCCGCCAGCCGTAAAAGATCCGCCTCCGGGAGGCTCATTTCCACTCCCGCTGCCCCTGGCATTGCCACCGAAGGTTTCCCTTGGCCTCTCATAACCATCTGGTCGCTCGTCTTGACCACCACTGTTCCCGTCATCCGGAGGACCCCCTACTGACGGTGCTTGTGGTGGCACTAAGCCTGCTAGCTGGTTACTCCCCGACGGTATTGGGTTTGGCGCAGCCTGCGACACCTTTAACCATTCAACAACTGCCGGTCAGGTCTCTCGGTGTGTTAGAGGTCTTTCATGACCCCTCTTATTGCAATACCCACATAGGGGTTCCTCCTTTCCTTTTCCCTTATCTTGTGTAGCCACTGGTGGTGGGCCCCCCGGTACCTGCAGCGGTGGTGGATGACAAAAGAAGTCATGTCGCCCGCCGTATCCCGGGCATCTGGGGTGACAGAAAGGTCCTCGCACTGGCAGTGCTGGCCCGAACCCAGAAAATCCAGCATTGCCCAAAGGTTTAACCAGTGCTGTAGGCACATGTACCTGTGGCCGGTTGGGTTGATGGGGCGTCACCGCAATAGGGACACGAGTGCCTTGGGAGACTGTGGCAGGACGTGGGTTCCCTCTTCTGACATTATCCCACATTTTCAATGTCCTTTCGACTCATTCGGCTAAGTCGGGAGATCCTTCTTGCATGACTGGCCATGGGACGTCGACAGGAGTAGGGGACGGGGTCGGAACAGATCCAAATGCTGTTGGAGGAGGGAGGAGAGTTTGTGATACTGATGGCTCGACTGGGGTTACCATAATTGATGGAGAGGGGCACCTTAATGGTCTCGTTGTGCTAGATCGAGGGGGTCTTGGCGACCCCTGTTGTCGTATTCCTCGGATCGGACTGACTGAATGACTTCGAGCTGCTGAGGTAGAGAGCGAACGAGTTGTAACACAGGCAAAGGACTGAGCGGCCTCTGATTCTCCCGTTTTTAAGCTTTCTAGAATCCGCAACCCGTGTGGACTTAGCTCTGTTTTGTATCGATCGTCTCTAGCATACATTGTCAGCTGCTGCGAAAAGTTGTGCAGCTTATTGGTCACCAGCGGTAAAGCCGGTGCAGCCTCAATCATTAGCACCTCATTATCCTCACCAATGTGGTACCCTTCATTCCATGCCTTCTCCAACACGTCCATCCGTATCTTCATCGCAAACTGATTCTTCAGCATCTCGACAAAGGCATCCTGTTGCCTTTTCATCCATGCCACTGACGACCCAATGATTTTGTTCCTAAACTTCTTTGGTTGCCCTTTATACCAATGCAACAAATCCTTCCTTGCGCTGGTGACCTCATGGGTCATGTCTCGTAGGA
Source organism: Tuber aestivum (assembly GCA_900010015.1). Lineage (NCBI taxonomy): Eukaryota > Fungi > Ascomycota > Pezizomycetes > Pezizales > Tuberaceae > Tuber > Tuber aestivum. The sequence continues at coordinate 200,869 of LN891141.1, forward strand.
TATAGGGTTCAATGTAGTCGCCAGAGAATTCCGTGACCGAAATCGTAGGAGGCCCAAGTGTCTCATTTTCTTCTTCTGTATGATCCTATCGCTCCGCCACTCAGTGAGCGAAGGGAATATCGTTCGTGAAGGATAATGCAGCTACGCCTGCATCGTGAAGTACTAGCTCGTGACAATGTTCAGGGACTTCAATCGGGGCTGCTTCGAGAAGCATTTTTGCAGTTGCACAGCCGATGCCGGTCACGTCGGCGATAATCGAGGCCCGAAAAATGGCGGCTTTGGAAGGATCATTATCAATGCCAAAACTGCTTTCGGAACTCCACGATTCCTCTTCCATCATGACTGCCAAAGCAGACATGATTTCTCAACTTCGGTTCAAGCCAAACAAATAAATCAGGAGGAGAGTTAAGCGAGAAGCTCACTTAACGACATCGTGTAAAGGGGGGCTCCCTCAGGTAGATGGTTCCTAAGAATGCGACCGCACCAAACTTCGAATCTCTCAAACACAGCTCATGCAAATGTGGAAAGAATAAAAGTAAATGGTAAAACTTAATATTAGTAAGCTCAGGTTTATCTCAATTAAAGTCTCTCGAGAGGATGTTGATTCTGTCAGGGTAGGAGAGTTCTTGTAGAAGCTTTAAGGGACTGTTTGGCAACTCGTAGTTTGAAATTATCGTAGTTACAAACCATGGTCCTGCAACCGTAGTTTGTTTGCAGTTACCAACTGTGGTTTGAAACTGTGGTTTACTAAACAGTACCTGTAGTTTGGGAATTATCAATTTAAAAACTTGGTTTACTAGTGTAGTTGAAATAATATGGAGTGAAATAAAATATTAACTTAAAGAAAATCTAAAAAGCTCATATATCTATCCATTTACCAATTATTCAAAAGTTTTGTTAGATTATTTATAATTTTATAAAATTAAAATTAATTTACCAATCAACTGTACATTAAAATAAAATAAAATAAAAATAAGATTGCAGAAAGGTTCAACCATGGTTTGGAAAATTTACAAACTGTGATTTGTAAAGTCATGTTTACCAAACAGCCCAAAGTTACCAACCATGGTTTGAGCCCAAACTGTAGTTTGAAAGCCCAACTATGCTTTGCCAAACAGCCCCTAAGTAGTCAGACTTATACCAAATACTCCCCCATCAGGTTACCGTGCCTATCATGAGTATGCGCTTCTGTGCAAGGGTTGTCCCGGTACCATTACCGTGTCCCTGAAGGGGCTAAGGTGTCAGTGCACTCTAGCAGAATTCTCCTATATGCACATCAGTTCCTGCAAGGTGTTTACCAATACCCCTGCCAGAGTGAAAACCTCTGCGCATGGGTGTCTTGTCAGTGGCTAACTGTCGAAACGCCTAGGAAAGCTAACTAAATGACTCTCTTGACATGTTCTATGACCCATGCAAGCTCCCGTAGACATCGGCTGTCTCCCGGCTAAGCTCTATCTTTCTTGCATACAAACTTAGAGGCTCTCTGGCGTAAAACCTTCTCAGCTGTCTCTGGTACTACCCGGGACTACTCTGGGGACCCTTCCGGATAGCTCACACTAACTCCATCAGTTTTGGTCTGTTTTACTGTGTTCCTTTTGGAGAAGGTACCTGACCTTCTCACCCTCACCTTCTTATATACCCTCCGAATAGCTTCTGGTCAGATAGACGGCAGCGACGTATACAATGTTACGGACATGTCTTCAGGAACTCTATTTAACTAGTAAGACGGCAACTCCACCCATTTTGGCCCATGACGCCCGGGGCGAACCCTAGGGCCGTAGGTACCTGTTAGGAATAATTGTACCAAGTTACTGCTTGTTCAGACCACTATAGCTCTATAACGTAGTCTTCCGATCAAAGTGCAACTAAGTGCCCGTCGCTCATAACTGCATAACAGACAATCCTAACAGTTCCCGAAGTGTCTCGGAGAACATTTCCGACGGAAGGTAGGGTAATAATGTCCTAATGGTAGGGTAAATATGTCCATAGTGACACGAAACTGGTCTCTATGGTAGGGTAACGTGATGCTCCTAGACAAGGTAAACTTACCCGGCCTTCTATCCTAACCTTAGGCCAGAGCGGACATACTCACTTTACTTCCACTAGTTAGGTTCATCCATTTCTTAAGTACCTTCTGTTCCTTACCATATCCAGACCATCAGATATCACTTGGACATGCGCTCGCATGCCCGCCTAGTCTACCATGTTACCTCTTGGTATTACGTATGGGTGTAGACTTAGGCTGCCATAGCTCTATAACGTAGGGTCATTACACATGTGTAACAATCCTACGTTATAGAGCATGTGTAACAACCCTACGTTATAAAGCTATGGCAACCTAGGTCTATGCTCATACGTAAGACCAAGAGATCATATGGTAGACTAGGCGGATATGCTGGCGCATGTCCGAGGAATATCTAATAGTCATGATATTCCCAAGAACAGAAGGTACTTATGGGATATGTGTATCTAAGTAGTGAAAGTAATGTGACTATGACCGCTCCAACCTAAGGAGAGGTCAGAAGGCCACGTAAGTTTACCCTTTCTAGGATGGTCACGCTACCCTGCCAGGCAGACTAGCTTCGTGTCACTATGGATATACTTACCCTGCTTTTGGGACACTATTACCCCACCTTCTATCAGAAATGTTCTCAAAGGCATTCCGGAAAATGTTAGGATTGTTTGTTATGCAAGGTGGACAGATAGCCATTTGTTTGTAGATTGATCACAAGACTACAGGAGGCGCTATACTGCTCCAAACAAGCTGTAACTTGGCAGACATATTCATGACAGGTACCTGTAGTCCCAGGGTTCGCCCCAGGCATCATGGGCCAAAATAATTGATGTTTCTGTCATACTAGTTAAATGGAGTTTATGAAGTCATGTCCACAACACTGGATACATTGCTGCCGTCTGTCCGACCGCCAGCTGTTCGCAGGATATACAAGGTGGCCAAGGTTAGAAGGTGAGGTACCTCCTCCAAAAGGAAGTGGGTAAAATGGAGCAAATCTGACGGAGTTAGTGTGAGCTATCCGGAAGGATCCCCAGAGTAGTCAGTTCTAGCGCCGGAGACATCTGGGCAGGTTTTACACCAATCAAGCCTACAAGTGGCCCTTTGCCGCAGGCTCTTTGTGGGTTGTTTGAGGACTCTAACAGCATGATACTTATTATGGTGAGTGGTGTGCTGGGGGTAAGGGACCATGGGTTGCACCCCCACATCCCGCCCTCACTGCAGCTCTCCGAGGGAGTATCGTAGACCTTCTAAGTTCGCAGTCAAGATAGACAGAACGTAACCGGAAGACAGGCAATGTCTACAAGTGCTTGGATCGGTCATAGCATATGGGAAGAGTGTTATTTAGTTATCCTTTCTAGGTGGCTCGACAGTTAGCCACTAGCGAGGAATCAATACACAGAGGTTTTCACTCCGGCATGTGTATTAGCAAACACCTCGCAGGAACCGATGTACATATAGGAGATTTCTGCTAGACTCAGCTGATACCTTAGGCTATTTGGGGACATGGTAATCGTGCCCGCAACCCTTACGGAGAAGGGCATACTCGTGTTGGTCAGGGTAATCTAATGGGACACTTTTTAGTATAAGTCTAACTACTTAAAGATTATACACGAACTCTCCAACCCTGACACAATCAACATCCTGTCGAGAGACTGTAATTGAGATAAGCGAGAGCTTAATGATATTATTTTTTACCATTTACTTTTATTCTTTATACATTGGAAGAGCTGTGTTCTAGAGATTTCAAGTTTGGTGTGGTCACATCCTTAGGAACCATCTACCTAAGGGAGCCCCTGTTATAGCAGCAACCGATAGTTGTACTATCCTCTACTGAAGCAGAAAACATGGTCCTCATCATTGCAGCCAAGGAGGCCATTTGAGTATCCGGCTTCATTGCCGAATTCTAGGCCACTACCAGTATACCTAGTAGACCTGCTACAAACACCACAGCTCTAGCAACAAAGTACTATGTTGATGACCAGGGACCCATCACATGTGCACACAACTGAGAGTTCTCTGCCCAGCCCAAGCATATTGCTATTGGGGCGCGCTACATTACAGAAAAGGTCCCTACTCGTAAAATTGTTCTCTAGTACCTCCATACCAGCAACATTGCAGACTGCCTGACTAAAAACCTGAGCTGGGAAAAGGTAGAGGGGTTCTAGGCGGAGATGTGCTTGCATTAAGTGGAAGCAGTAGAAGGAGTCTGAGCATGAGGCTGCAGCAGTAGTGGTATGGCATGGAAGACTTGAAGATTTACTGTTATTTTTTTATTGATTTTTATTTTGGCTTACACAGAAAGAAACAAAAAAGAAACCACCGCTGCAGACAGAACACACCGAGTACACAGAGCATGTAAAGTATTTGAGTTTTTTTTCATTTACATGTTTTTCGGACTGGGCAATCATTGTTTGCAGAGTGGAAGTGTTGGAAGTCCAAGCCACTCCTCACACCTGCCTGGTACCCTTCTACTCTTCCCTCCTCCCTCTCCCGATTCCTATTTCCTATCCCTCCAGTCCCTCTGCTCCTTTCCTTTTCATACTATTTGCTTGTTTATTCATTGTTGGAGAGAGGTCAGTGCTGGGGTGCAGGAGAGAGTGTACAGTAGAGCGCAGGAGTATAAGGAGAATAGAGGTAGAGCACTGGAGTAAGGGACAGTGCAGAGAAAAGGCGAAAGCAGGAGGGCAGTGGAGGACCACAGGGAGAGCACTGGAAGGAGCGGGATGGCAGACTGCAGGAAGGAGCCCAGTGGAGGACTGCAGCAAGAGGGTTGGAAGACGTGTGGGGGAAGACTCCAAGAAGAGCACTGGAGCATGACACTGAGTATGGCAATGCAGGGGGAGGAGGAGTGCAGGAAAGGCGAAGCGGAAGAGCTCTCCAAACTAGCATAGTGGGATGGTACTGCAGAATTGCGCATGGCAGAAGCATAAGTTTGTCTTTCTTTCTTTGTTAGCTTCTCTTGTTGGTTTGGAGGATATAGGGGGCTTACCTGATAGGAGGGAGAGGTGCGAGTTTGCCTTTTTCCTTGGTTAGTTTGTGTATTTTTCTGTGAAAGGAGCGACTTACCTTGGAGAGATGGGAGACTATGGTTGGTTGGTGTTACTTGTGGTGGATATATTCTTCTATATTTACCATTAGTTAGCTGAGTATGTGACAGTTAGCGGAGTGGGAGACAGTGAAAGTGACAAGTTTGTTTTCTTTGCCTTCAGCAATCTCTTTACCCTCAATAAGCTTGGTGTTATTTCATTTCATAGCCCATTACTTGGTTGGTTTCTGATTGGCCAGCTGTGACAGATCCCGGTTCTTTCATTGTTGCAACTGCTATTTCCACTGCTCATGCAAAAGGGAGGTGATTGGAGAAAGGAGTACGGAGTTGTTCTCTACAAGATGGGCAGACCTACTTACTGCTCCCCCTCCTCCTTCCAGATCACTGTCCTACTTGAGACAGTATCCAAGATTCTTGAATATATTGGGGCATTCTGCTTAGCCTTGCTGGCCTGCTCGAAAGGCCTACTTATCCTGCCCCCGGGTGGGTCGCTGGCTGGTCTCAGCTGCTCGGATGCTATCTCCACCATATCTCATGAGGTCTATAACGTATTCATGGCAGGATGCCAATCATACTGCTGGGTACAATAGGAGTAGGAAGCTAGCTACCAGTGATAGTGTAACTTGGCTTACTACGGGAGACATTGGGAGAGTGTAATAGGATAATAAAGATGACCATTCAACCGAGTATATTAGAATACTATATATCAAAGTCTACTGTTTCCATAATGAAAATCAGTGGTTCTTTTAAGTACATCTACTTGAGTGCAATTATGAATTCTCACTCATTTTCTTACTCAACCAATACAAAAATAACCAATTGTCAACCAATGCTTAGAACAATATAAAACAAGCTAAGTATTAACTAATACTCAAAACAAAATATAAAATAAACTAAGTATCAACTGATACTTAAAACAAAACATAAAACAAACTAAGTATCAACTAATACTAAAAACAAAACACAAAACAAACCAAATATCAATGATACCCAAAACAAAATATAAAACAAACTAAGACCCTGTTTGGTATGTCATAGTAAAAATATATTATAATGAAAGTTGTAAATGGAATATATATCCTAATATAAATTCATATCATATTGTAAAAATATAATTATTTATTTGAGTAACCACAAAACTAAATATATATGCTAAAACAATAGATATTCTATCATTGTTATTGTAAAAGTAGGAATAAAGAAATTTGTAAAATAAAAGTGCCTCATATTGTCATCTATAATAACATAATATTATACTTAGCTAATTATTAACACACCATAAATACAACATAAACACATCTCGGAAAAAATGAGCAATAGGCTGTTGGTTGAAGGTATGGAGAAATTTCTACTAGAAGCACTACTGAAACAAGTTGAAAATAGTGCCATGTTGAAGACTGATTCTACGAAGTCTGTATAGGCTACTGTAGTAGCAGGATTGAACCTGGCTTAAAAGGATACTCTGGAAAATCAAATCACCATTGGGCAAGCAAAGAGTCAAGAGGCTGTGGTAAGTTTATTACTACTTTGAAGAACTCAAATTTGGATTTTTGCTGTATACAACATGGAATATCTAACAAAACAATGGTTGAAAGGAGAATTTAAGATTGTTCATGCAATTTACACAATCCTCTAGCTTTGTGTAGGTGACTGTAAAGGCAATTCCTACTACCTTAGAGGAGGTATGGAAGGTATACATATAGGCAAGCATTAAATCTTTTTGTTTTCTGTAAATGAATTTCATGAGGTTTAAAAAATGCTTCTGTTTAAAGGATAACAAAGTTGTTTGTAAACAGTCTTATAAGGAAGTGGTCAAGTACAGACACAAGGGTTTTTTGCTTTACAATAAGAATATGAAGCTCCTCTTTATTGTACCTGTAATAGGCTGATTTGCACATATAGGAACCCAATCATTCCAAGCTAAAGTGAATGAAATAGCAAATGAGGGTTTCTTACAAGACTCTATTAATCCTAGCTTGCAGTCTCAGGATTATATGTTCAACTCAGAAATGATTGATTCTATACTTTTATGTGATTTGGATATCTTGGAACCAACCTGTAATTCTGAGTTGTAGCTTTCACTACAACTCCAGAATCAAATTCAAAGTAAAACACCTCTTGTAGTAACTTCAAGATGTCTATACAGCAAGTCTCCTGATCAAACAAGTTATAAGCGAATTTGCACTAGTGGCTTATCCCTTGACTCCTTAACAGCAACTTTGGTAAAAGCCAATGAGAAAGTAAGATACTAGCATATCCATGGTATTCTATCAAAGCAAAAGTGCACTGTTCGACTTCTTGAAGAGGATTATACTGAGAGGTATTTGACTGATATTATAGTAAAGGCAGTGTATTTGTTTCAGGATAAGAGTAAGGCATGTATGTTTCTAAGTCTTTTAGTTGACTTGGTTTATGATACATGGCTGAGAGGACAGCTAGACATGTAAACTATACTTGTATATTTATGATATACAAGGCTCAGAAAGGAGTTTTTTGTTTGTTTTTCTATAAATAGAAAATATAAACTTTTTTTGTCTTAGCTTATATTAAGTATCATATATGACTTAAGAATAGACAACCTTAATACATAGCCCTACTTGTTAAATACATCTCATAATCCTGCCATATATTGTAGGCAATTTTATCCTACAAACAAATCATGTCTCTAATTCTGCCTCCATTATTCTCATGCTCTTCAACACCATTCTGTTCATGGTCCTCATTCTCATTTTAAGAATGATCTATACCATTGTAAAATTGACCAACTCCTCCTTATCCAACCAGTTAATTTGTATGCTTAGTATTTGATTGTACAATTTTTGCTCTCTATAACTTATGCCAATCAGACTATTGCAAAGAAATTCAAATCACTTGCAGGAGGAGGAACTGAAGCTATTAGAACCTAGTTGACTCTTATAAATAATCCTAGCTCGTGTTGACTTCTTTTAAATGAAGTTATACAGTCCTGTTAAAGCCAACAATAGCTTTACTTGACTCTGTATAGGATACTCTGGCCGTGCCTGCAGAATTGAGAATTTCATTTTGAGGACACCACAAATTCAGTCAATTGCAATTTGTAATTGTGAATGCCAAATATTAAACAATTCTTCCTTTGTTCTTGGCATTGTATATTATAATTAACAGTTAGAATTAGGAAACTTACTTGATATTCTTTCATAATATAAATAAGCAAAGCAAAGAAAATAGTTACTTATACTTCTTACAACTAGAGTAATAGTCGTACAAATAATATCTAACCCCATGATACCAGGTTAAACAAACTTCATTTAGTGCATATTATGCATCACCATGATAATATTTTTCTTTAGAAATATTAAAGCCTTTTTGTTAGGAGGTAGGTAACTCTGAAATCAAGCGAGTATACTCCAGGCCCGGTATTCTTCTGTCTCAGAGATAGTCAGGAAGGATCGTAAAAATAGAAGTAGAGTAGAATGAATATATTGATAAGATCTCTTCTCCAGTCACTGATGACAGACTTAAATCTAGGGATTGTTTTTCTTTTTAACTCATATATTCTTTGTTAAGATACAAGAACGTATGTAGGGCATTAGCTATACTAAAAACAAAACCTTAATTGCAAGGGCATTCTCCCATGCCCCAGGGACTGAAACAACACTCCAAGACCCGATATTATGGGCCTAACTATACATCCTGCCCTACAGAGAAATGATCACCCTCTACAGGAAAGGCAGGAGAGGGAAGAAAACTCTTTAGAGGCATCAAAACAAAGGAAAGAATAAAATTGGAAACCTCCAAATCGCTTCTACAGGGATCCGCGGATGTAGAGTCCATCTGTCGGGCCCATGGTAGGACCCTGGTGAAATACCAGAACAGGGTCAGCCAACTCAATGCAGGAGGGAGTGCAATACCAAGGCAAGCCAGCTGGCCTTTCAGCTGGCGGCTGGCCACAAGGAAGGAGAAGGGAAGACAGGTGAGAGATACTAGCAACCCATGAGAGAAGGGGGCAGCCATTACTGTCCAGGAGGGAGAGGGTAGACAGCAGCCATGAGGAGCCTGGTTGTGGAAAAGGTTACATGATACCTGTAGTGACATCAGAGACAGGAAGGAGATGTAGAGCTGTTATGATGGTTGCAGAAGTGAAAGAAGTACCAAGCGGTTCTGGTAGGGAGGGAGGGTGGGAGAGGTAGGCTGAAGCACTACCATCCCAGTAACGATGGGGCCTGAGGGTCCAGGCAGTAGGGTGCTAGTCAATCCTGGAAGAGAGGAGAGGATGAGGGCAAGGCAACAAAGATCTGGCCCAACAATAGGGTAGCAGGCTGCAACTGGGGTCACAGAAGCAGGGGAGGTTACTCCTGATAGCCTAGAACACCACCACCCCAACTAACCATCTGACCATCACTCAGCCACCAAAGCTGACTATGCTCATACTAAGCGAGGTCTAGGAAAAGCAGGGTAGAGAGGAGAGAGGCCCTCAGGGTGGGGAGTAGACCCCCATCCAGCAGAGGCGAGATACCTGATAAGGGAAGGAGTAGAAATGAAGCTCCAATTTGTAGAAGGACAGAAAGCATCAACCTGTACCCCCTGGGGGGGGGGTGGATAGCTAACGAAAAGTTGAGAGAGTTCCTCAGTGTTGAGTCATTCCCAATTAGGAAATACCTTTCATTGACTGGAGGTGGAGGGGAGATGGAGGATAGACTTAAAGCTACAGAGGCACATTGATATTTATGGTACACCTCTGGGAGGTTGCAGCCTACATCCAATCTCTTACTGACTATATACCTGCCATATTAACAATTGTGTGTTTTTGGAGTGCAAACTTTGTGTGACCCTGAATACTAACTTCCGCGGTTTCTTTCTGAATAGAGTGATCAGCTCGGTCAAAGGACTTTTCAATGACTCTTCTATATACATAGAGTACATGACGAAGATAACTAACTTGACTACTAAGTTGTTAATAACCAATCATGAACTAGTCTTCCTGATGACTCTAGTTCACGTTAGCTAAAGGGGGCATGTATATTATTTGTTATAATAGCATATAGAGTTGCAGAGATCATAGCTCTATAACCAACTAACTAATCTGAACCAACTAAGTCTTATCTCATAGAGCAGAGCTCTTTCTATGTTATGTAGTAAAAGCTCCTCAGTCGCATGGCTCACATCTCCCCCGAGTGGGCTGCCTGGATGCCTTATCATTTTGTATCACTATATGATATCATTATGATAACTGCACTGGGGCCCGGAGCCGAACACGTGACCTTCTGCATCTAGTCACATGCCATACTGACTATCGTTCTATGTGGAACATTAGCTCCCTCCTCTTCAATGCTCATCCTCATGTTCTTTTCTATCTTGTTCTATCTACGGTACATTTATACAGTATAAATTAATTCTCTATAGAACTCTGTCCAAGTAGGATAAAAGCCCTTTACATGGTTCCTTGTCTACACCTACGAAAACCTTTCCTAACAATCCCACCTCAGCTGTGGTATTTCCGGGCTCTCCCTATGAAATTCCTCCACTAAGTTTGTAGTTTGTTCGAGGTGCTCTGGTGCTTCTCAGATGTTTTCATCCTCTGAACAAGCATTCCATTTTACAAAATATTTGAGTTCCCTGATGCCGTTATTGTATTCAGAGACTCTTTTCATATAGGAGAGAATTTCACTTTTAGCTATCTTCTCTAGCTCCCATTGTAGATTAATATCAATCTCCTCAGGTGCCCATAGCCTCTGTTCCTTTTCTAATCAAACTAATGTTCAGTAGGGTTCGAGTAGCAATGCTTGAAATACAGGATGGATTTTCCATCTCTCAGATATTCCAAACTTGAAAGCATCGTCATCTCTTTTTTCCTGTATTTAAAATAGTCTGTAAAGCTTTGTACTTTGCTTCTCAGAAGGTCGTTTTGTTTCAATATTTGTTCCATTAAGCATTACTCAATCTCCGACCTTGAAGTCCAGTTGTTACTTACTTAAACTTTGAGTCATAGTAGTTGCTTATTGCTTCTTGAGTCAGCTATAGGGTCTCCCTAACTTGTTGGTATATTTCCTTCCTTCAGTGGGCATAGGTAGTTGCTGGTAGATTCTGAACTTCTCTTTCTTTCATCTACTCCATTGGTAGATAATACCCATAGTTTCTATAGAATGGGGTTAAACTGTATGCTTGAGTTACCGAGTTGTTGTATGCATGCTTGGCTAACGGGAGTAGAGAATGCCAAACATCCGGGTAGTAGTTGACGAAACTTTGCAGGTAATGTTCCAGTACTTGATTGGTTCTTTCACCTTGTCTATCAGCCAGCGGATGATAGGTGGTTGATATTTTCTGCTTAATTTCTCCTGATTCATACAGTGATTTTCAGAATTCTCCTGCAAACTTTACATCCATGTCTGTGACAATTTCAGTGGGCAACCTATAAAGTTTCCAAACTTCTCGTATGAATGTGCTTAGTACATCCTTAGCACTGGTGGTTCCTGGTAAAGGAACAAAGTAGGCTATTTTGGAAAATCAATCGCCCAAAACTATAATTTAGGTGTTCTTGTTTGATGGAGGAAGTTGTATGATGAGGTCTGCAGAAATAGAGCTCCATGCTGTAAACAGTATTTGTAATGGTTGTAGGAAACCATATTTGATGTATCTTGGAGCTTTGCCATGTTGGTATTCGTCGCATAATCTTACATGGTTGTTAACCCAGTTGCTAAGTCCTGTCTTGTAGAAATCATGTATAATAATTTCTAGGGTTTTCTCTGGTCCAATGTGTCTGGCTATTTTGGAGTCATGGCAGCTTTTTGCCATCCAGGTTTGTAGTTCCTCAGAGGCTGGTACATACAGCTTATTTTTGAAATAAATAAGGCCTTCTTTCATTGACCAGTGGTTAGGCCATTATGTATTATCATTTCTTAACATTTCCAATTCTTTTCTCCTGGACTGCCAATCCTCATCCTCTTCCCCAACTGTTTTTACAGCCAGTCGTCAGAAGTGTTCGTGATGCTTAGTCTACTACCTTGTGAAAAAAGCCAGACTCTTGCGACGATGATCACGATGGTGATCGCGACCATGAACAACAACACAATTTATATAACCCACTCCTCAATTTATTTTTCCTTTTCACCATGGTTTATGGATCTGAATGTACAAACCCCGGCTCTAAAAAACAAAAGAACTCCTAAAACCAAGTGAAGAGAGATGACCAATATTGAAAAAGGCATGATTATTGCCTTTTCCTACTGTCTCCGGAATATTGCCCTTGTTGCTCAGACTATTGGGCACCCCTGGACTAGAGTTAAAGCTTCCTTGCCTGAGCATGTGAGCATCAATCACTAGAAAACATTCCTTACCTCAGTCGTACTCCAGTTCTTAGCCGTCAGCAGCATCAGACAATTGTCCAGGCAGCCAAGTCCAACCAGAAAATGACCAGATCTGAGTTCAAGGATAAATATGCGCCGGGTATTCCCCTTGCTACAGGTAATACCGCAGCCCTGGTGCTACTATGAGTGACAGGATATGATTGACTAATAACTGCTGGTGAAATAGTTGATAGAGTACTTAGAGAAGTCAATATCAAGAAGTGGCTAGCAAAATCAAGACCAAAGCTCAAGCCTGAGCATGTGGCAAAGAGACGCAAGTGGGTTACAGTTCATACAGACTAGATAGTGGAGGATTTTGAAGGAGTTATTTGGAGTAATGAGTGTAGTGTAGAGAAATCCAAGGATCCAAGACAACCATGGGTTTTCAGAGAACCTGGAGAGAACTGGCTGCCTGATTGCATTCATTCTAAGGAGAATGATAAGGGAATTTCTCTTATGGTTTGGAGGTGCTTTTGGGGGAAGAGAAAAGGTTCTTTGGTTCCTATTAGTCAAAATATCAATAAGACCAGCCTGAGGTATGTTAGGCTCTTGAGAAGGCATATTTTTCCTGTTATTCATCAAATGATCTCTTTTGGTATGCAAGATATTGTTTTTCAGCAAGACAATGCTCCTGTTCATAAGGCCTATAGTGTTATAGATTGGTTGGAAAGAAACTGTATTGAGGTTGAGGATTACCCTCTATATTCCCCTGATTTGAATGCTATTGAGCATGGATAAGTGGAGCTTAAAAAGCGATTGCACCAGCAGTATCCAAGTATTGGAGATACCCCAGGAGGAAAGGCAGCTGTTAAGAAAAGGCTTGCACATGTATTACCATTAGTTTGGGAGACAATTCCAGAGGAGTTTGTTGAGAAGTTGTGGAAATCAATCCCTGATTGGGTGGCTGCAGTTTTGGAGGCAAGGGGAGGTTATACAAGGTATTGACTATTTTTATTATTTAATTTACTTCACCATTCTCATAGTTAATGGTTTGTGCCTGTTGATCATAGTTAATTGTTTGTGCCTATTCATCGTGGTTCAGGTTAGTTGTCACACCCATTGACAACCCTACTATTGTAGCCTGGGAGCTATGGTGCAACTATAATTAAACATGTCTCAGATCACGAACACTTCTGACGACTGTCTGTACCAAAGTTATAAACTCTGTATTGAACTTGTTCGGATTTGCATTTAGCACCACCCAGGTTGCCATAACCACTGATTCTGTATATAGTTGGTTGTGAGTTCATTCATCGGTTAGATCGAAATATTGGTTGAGGTTTGCCTCCTTGTTCAGGAAGCTGGTGTATGGCAGGCCTTCAGTCAACCTAGTTCCCATACTCAGGAATCCTTGTTCTTTTCTCTCCATATCATTTAAATCCATTTCTTCCTGGAGTTCACCACCATGAATCTTTTATAAGATTGAATGTACAATGTTGCTACCACCCTATGCTTTGCAGTTGTTAGGCGGCATCCAATTCTAACTCAGACGAATTGTAACTGGGGCCAATAAGGTTTCTCCGAGAGTGGACAAGAAAGCTTGTAACAAAAGTATGTCTGAAAGTATAACGAATATATTGATAAGATCTCTTCTCTGTTCGCTGAGGACTCTGAAAGCTAAGGATTTTTTCTTTTTTTTGTTAGACTCATTTTGTATTTTGTTTGTTTGACAAAAACGGCATATGGAGAGCTAGCTATGACGCCTAAAAAACCGCCCCCCCCCCTGGACCAGGCCGAACGACAGAGCTAAAAAAACCCGGTGGGGTAGAAAAAACTACTCCTGCCCGAAATCCTTCCTGTAAACTACGAACCAATAACCCTGACCGCCAAGCGACAAAAGAAAGCTAACTGCCCGACAGTGAACGAAGAATGCGCCAGACTTCAAGAACAAAACACCTGAAGGCAGAAACACAACCCGCACCCCTAAGGGCCAATGACCACAACTGAAATCAATCATAGGAACTCCTAGGCGATATGACGAGGGCCAGGAGGAGGGAGCCAAAGCCTGGGGTGCATAGGATATAAGGGAAACCACCCCCAAGCCGGCGACCGAGAAGCGAGAAGAGGAGGTGTGTGGCAGGCGTGCCAGCGCCTGTGTGTCCTGTGGGAGAACCAATGATTGAGGCAGCAAGGTGACAGCTTGAGAGGAGGTGGTAGTAGGGTAGCAGCCGATCCGACAGTGGAGAGGAGCCCTACGTGAAGCAGGTGTTTTACCGTGTCTCTCATGTAGTCCCTTGTTCTGGGGAGATAGCGTCACTGTAGTGGAAGGGATTCCACCACCTACCAGTCAAACAGGCCCCAAAGAGTAGAGGAGTGGTAGAGTCAATTCTGTGAACAACTATCGGTAACCGCATTCGTGTCTGACTAGGCAGCCTCTTACTGGAGCAGGAGAACGGAGAGACGGACGGTCGCCTGTAAGCTGTTCTCTCCTACTGCAACTGTAGTCCTGGCCGTCTGTCGAAGGTGGAAAAGCGGGTTACTGACAGTGCCAACGCCTAGGCGAGGCTGAGTAGGAAGAGGGCAAACATCACGCAGATAAGAGGCCTCAACCGGGGATGGAACCGAGGGAAACAAGAAATAAATCAGGACCCCAAGGGAGGGGGGAAGCGAGTGCACCTCCTATAGCCAAGGCTAGATGGAGGGAGATGTGGAGGGGTGGTCTTGCTAGAAGATGAAAGCCACGATAGTAACCATGGTGTTGAGTATTCAATCGCCAGAGCTGTAGCAGAGACAGAGGATGCTCTAAAAGCTAAGGACTTTTTTTTTCTTTTTTTTTGTTTTAACTCATATATTCTTTGTTCAGCTACAAGAACCTGCGTGGAGCGCTAGCTATTGTGAAAACAAAACCTGAATATCAAAAGCAATAAACAGTAATAAAATATTTCTCCGTCAACAATCCCCGCCTGTGAGTAATACAACTCACTGTGCCCGCCAGGGTGACTGATCACAAAAGAAAAGACAGGCCCTCTCCTGCACGGAGGAAGCACAAAGCACGGAAAGTCAAAGCCAGTAAGGAGAACCAAAAGAACCACCACTTCAATCTCAAACTAGGTTGGTCCTGAGCGACGCCTATCCCCCACCCATAGCGGGGGGAAAATGGGTTCTGGTATTGGAAATGTATCATGCCAGGCCCCATAAGAGGTCCTTATCGTCCCACAGGGAAGCCTCGTAGGTCAATGAGTCTACTCCCGGGATATGGAGCAGTCTCGCAAAGGCTTTGGAGGGACCGGAGAGGACAGCATATTGCATAGTCTCTAGCTCAAGGCCGCAACCAGAGCATGTGGTGGGTTAGCCCCTCTCGCCCCAGGGGGTGTGGGCTACTAGATAGCTCTTTCCAGCTCTTATTAGATGTATTCTTCCTGCCAGAAAGCGGTCCAGCCCCATGAAGGGGTGCGGGGCCTCTGACGGAGGATAGGGATAATATAGAGGGGGGGCCTGCAGTACCCAATCCTGGGACAGGAGGGACCTTGTGGTAGCTTTCAGGAGAGGGTACTTCTGTGGAGAGGAGAGATTGGTGGTTGTCCGCGTGACCAGGTGCGTGTTCAGACCTGGAAGAGTCTCCGTGGCGGTAATTCGAGCCAGGGAATGAGCTATGCCATCAATAGGGTGGTGGGATCGTAGAGCGGGCAAGGGCCTAGGGGTCTTCCAGAGGAGGGGGTAGGCATTCCCTTTCAGCCCGATGGACTGGGCCCGGTTGGAGTCCGGAGCCCTTGTTGTCAATGCGGAGGGAAAGGATGAGGGGAGCCTGGCCAAGGCCAGGTTAATTTTGGGCGGTGAGCAGGCCATCCTCAAAGCGGCCATTCGGCGCTTGTGGGGAAGAAGGACTACTAGAGGGGTGATGCTTGCCTCGCACAGGAGGATCGAGGGAGGGGTAAAGTGGAAACAGTTGGTCACCCATGGGAGGACTCGATTGCAGAAGACCTCTATCTTGTGTAGTGCAGAAGCGTTGGGTACCAGGGGATCAGCCCCGCAGGAGAGGATGGGAAGGATGACTCCCACAACGAGCCTCCAATTGAGATAAGGAGGCAAGCCTTTGCATGGGGAAGAGAGTTGTCTTACGATAGCAAAAGCCCCCTGGGCGAGCTCCAGCCATATTGCGAAGTGAGGAGAGGTTTCCAGGCTAGCAGTAAACCAGGAGCCGAGCCAGTGAACCAGCCCAGTGTGGTGGAAGAGGATACCATCCAGGGTAACTGGGGTATAGCAACGAGCCCCGTGGTTTCTTGAGGTCCTCCAGTGGGACAGTTCAGTCTTGGGCAGTAAGAAGGACTTGCCTATAGCACCCGCCCTTTTCTTTAATGTCAAAAAATAGTGCTGCAAGCGCTGCACATTGCGCCTATAAGAGGAAGAAGCCACCATAACAGTAAAATCATCAACATAGGAAAACATAATCCCTTTAGGTATATTCAAATGAAGAGAAGACACATAGATGACAAAAAAAAGAGGCGAAATAGGAGACGCTTGTGGTACGCCCACCTGATCTGGAGAGAATACATTAGGAGACCCTTGAAAGAGAAGACGACAATGTTTGTTAGAAAGGAAACCCTGAACTCAGGCGTAGATGTATGGTGGCACCCCCCTGGACTTCATGAAAGTAGTAAGTATGGTCGAGTTGATATTGTCGAAACCTCCTTTAATGTCAAGGAAGAGTGTCGAGGCTTTGAGCCCGGGTCTCTGGAGGCAACAGATCTCATGGGTGAGGGCGGCGCAAGCGTTGTAGGTGCTTAGACCAGGAAGTGAGCCGCACTAATTTGGATTGATCATACTGCGAGAGCAGGCAACGATGGACAGGTAAGAGGCAACAATCCTCTCTAGAATTTTTGAAACCGTCTGGAGGAGAACAATGATGTGAAAGGAGGCAGGTGAGAAATAGTCTGGTTTCTCCGGCTTAGAGAGGACAACTCCATTGGCCTTTCTGAGCAAGGGAGGGTGGAAGCTGAAAGAAAGCAAGAGCGAGAGAAGATTAACTAGGAGGGAGGGATTCGCTGCATGGACCTTCTTCCAGACCCCATAGGGGATCTGGTCCGGGCCTGGGGCTGACAAGTTTGATGACTTAGACAGAGCCCTTTGCACCTCCTGGGGGGGGGAGAGAGGAGGTGAGTTGTAGAATGAGCTGAGGATGGATGGGGTGGGAGTAGAAGTCTTATGGGGGAAGAAGTGACTCAGGAGAGCTGAATTGATCTGATCGGGGGAGCAGAGGCCAGGAAAGGAGGGGAAGCAGTCAGGGGCCCTTCCAGTGGAAAGCATTCTCGCTGTCCAGACGGAGTAGGAGTCAACCTTGGATAGGAAGCTCTTCCAGAGCGCGGCCTTTGCCTTCTTGATGGCCTTAAAGTAGAGGGAATGGGCCTCGCGGGCCTCGCCAGTGAGTGTGGGTGAGGTGGAGGAGTGGGACCTCCTGCCAGCGGCATTGAAAGCACGGCACAGCGAGGTCAGAAAGGGGGACCACCAAGGCTTGGGCTTAAGAGAAGGGTGTTTTAGTAGGGTGGGGGCCAGGCATTGGGCCGACATGGAGCCAAGGTGGCGATGGCATCAGGACCTGAGGGCGGAAGCTGTGGGGAGAGAAGGCGGCGGAGGAACATCGACCCCTTGTCGGGCCTCAAGTACTGGCGGCCAGTCCACCTTGTCCCAGTCCGGACTCAGAGGGGCCTTGTGCATCAAGGGAGAGGAAAGTTTGATAAGGATGGAGACGTGGTCTGATCCGGTAGAGGGAAGATCAGCCGACCAGGAATTGCGGAAGGGAGCCAAAAACCTATTAGCAAAGGCCAGGTCAAGGACACCAGGCCTAGTGGCCAAGTCGAAGGGGAACCTGGTCTGGATGCCAGGGGTATTAAGTATGTTGTAGCCAGCCTCAGAGGCCACCTCACGATAGGCTGAGGACACCAGTAGATACTGGTCTGAAAACTGGCGCAAAGGATCACAAAGGGGGTGGTGCAGGTTAAAATCTCCAACCGTGAGGGTGGGAAAATAATGAAGAGGAAAAGCATCCGGCGGTGAGACTGTCCGATAGTGAGAGGAAACAAAATTAATGGAGCACAAATTGTAAATCCAAAAAACGTTGAGAGACAATGGAAACAAACCCTTAGGGTAGTGGATATCCAGTGCCATCATGCCAGGCCCATCGAAAAAATGGGGAAGAACAGGGTAAACTCTGAGGAGGTCTGTAACGTGTTCACGCCATGGCGCTGATCATACTGCTGTGTACAATAGGAGTGGAGTGTTTCTCTACCAGAGAGAAACAGTTTGGGCTCGCTAAGGGAGGCTTCGGTGGTGTACTAGGAGAATAGAGATAACCATTCAACCGAGTATATTAGAATACTAGGTGTTGAAGTCTGCCGTTTCCAGAGTGGAAAATGGCGGTCTTTTTAAGTACATGTGTTTGAGTGCGATCATGAATTGTCACTCATGTTCTTACTCAATCAAAAGATCAGAATAACCAAGTATCAACCGATACTTAAAACAAAACATAAAACAAACTAAGTATCAACCGATACTTAAAACAAAATGTAAAACAAACTAACTTTAACCGAGTACCAGCTCCGGTTACATTCCCCAAAACAAAACCAAATTCCCAATAACTTAACCGAACAAAGAAAGAAAAGAAGCCCGAGCCTCATCCAGCTCAGCATCATCGTCATCAAAGCTCGAATGGCACTGGCAGTTGTAAAAACATGCCGGTCCTCCGACACATCCCTCTCCCAGGTCCGGCCCGGTGCGGCTCCGACATATGTAGGAGGTGAAAAATGCAGGCGCGGATTTTTTATTATAGGCTCATTGAAGCGATTTCCACCACGCATTGGTTGTTATGCAATCCATCTGGTTGCATCTGAGCCAGCAAAAGATGTAGATTGGTCTTCGTCTCTGCAGGGTAGGTATGTCTCCCAGGTGTCGGAAGTTGAGTCGCCAGAGGTGGGAATCTTTCTCGCTAAGTCTCGTGAAGTCTGAGTTATGCGTGGGGAGTATAGAATGGGGTGCGTTTTAGCGTGGGTATGTGGGTAGGAGGTATTGCAGGAGATGTGAGTAGATATGTAGGGAGGTGTCACAAACTGTGACTAAGCAAGGCAGATTTCACATAGCTTGTATTTCCGAGTTATAGGTATGTTTGGATTTCACATGACGCACACTAGTGCGCCATAGGTTATTATGTTTTGATTGGTTTAGGCATGTTGCGCAGCCACTCATAGGAGTCGTCTGATGGATTTCATATGACTCACAGTTATGAGTCACAGGGTTCGCGTGACGCGAGGTATGAGTCACGCCAGGTGAAGAGTGACTATATAAAGGATCACTAGGACCCTGAGTATGAGCTCTTCACACATTCTTCTTGTTTATTCCCTACCTTTAAGTTATCAATAAAACCTACCTTTACGCTCTTTAAGATTTATCTTAACAAACCCGAGAATTGTCTTTCCTCTCAAGCGAGAAAACTATTTCTCCTCCCGCGTCGAACGACCAAGTCCTGACCACGGACTAAGAAGAAGAATAAGAAGATAGGCGCGAACACAATAGTAGTCAAAGAACTGGACTATCTGGATCGCGTAGGCATAGGCCTGAGAGCTATCACCCTACAGAGAAGTATCGTTACCTGTCGCTAGGTCCTATTCGGTAGGATTCTTAACATTAGAACGTGTCTACAATGCGACACTTAATGATTACACCATGGATCCTTTTAACAGAGATCACGAGGGAGACATAGACGTCCAAGAAGACAGTCTAGGATTAGGAGGATTGGAAGAAGCGCTGAGCGAAGCAAGTCAAAATGCAGCAAGATCGACAAGTCCCGTCACCCCAGAACCAATCACTCCACCTTTACCACAAGAAACACCAGAACCAGCCAGACCTGAAAGAATGTCAGGACCAGCACCACCACCTGGACCGCCACCGGCAGGACCAGCCCTGTTCACTCGAGAACAAGTGCAACAGATGATACGAGAGGAAAACCGAAGGAGAGATCAGAAGCCAAAAGTCAAAACACCGCCCAGATACGATGGGGAAAGAAGCAAACTGCGAGGATTTATGGTCCAACTCCTCACATACTTCAATGCAGTAGGATGGAACCAAGAACCTGATGATGACAAAATACGCTACACCTTGACACTACTAGAAGGAGCAGCCCTACAGTGGGTCACTCCTATAGTGCTCAGTCAGACACCAGTAGCATGGGCAACCTGGGACAGCTTCAAAATCATATTTGAAGAGAAGTTCATAAATATGGAACTGAGCCAATCCGCACGAAACAAATTGGAACACATTAGACAAGAAACGAAGAACGTCACCGACTATTGGTATGAATTCAGACTTCTGCAATATGATGCCGAATGCGACGAAGCAACAGCAATGAGGTGGTTCATGAAAGGTCTGAGAAGGACCTATCAAGAAGCCTGGAGATACAGCGAGGGAAAATTCACAACGACAGAAGCCATGGCTCGCAGGGCCATTCGAAAAGAAATTCAATTTGGGCAACTAGACTGGATACAGAAGAACCATCCAGCCTCGGCCCAGTCCACCCAAGTGAACCCTCGAAACCAAAACAACCCTAGGAACCAGAATGGGACCTATAGGACCATGATGCAAGGAGGTGATGCAATAGACCTTCACGCAACAAGAAGAAGACCGTCGCTCAACCTCGTAAGAGACGAGTACCTTAGGAGACGAAACAACAATCTGTGCCTAAGATGCGGAATAGCAGGGCACATGATCAAGGATTGCAGAAGGCCTGCCAACTCAAGTCAAGGAAGAAGCCAACAAAACACCAAGCCAGGCACTAGGTTTCAACCCCGCAGCAATATCAGGGAAATGGATATAGAAGACGAATACGAAACGGTGGCAAAAGACAAAGGTCCCTAGCAATAGATGGTCTGCCAGACTCTCCGAAAGACAAACCCATCTCGACGGCCAACTACTACACTCTTTTAAGTCAGAAAAACAATAACGACAATGATCATATCATGATCGAAACCACATTATACGACGACAAAAAACAAGCAACCAGGATACATGCGATGCTCGACTCAGGAGCAACGGAAGACTTCATAGACGAGGAAGTCTGCAAGAAATACCAGTTAAGGACTAAGAAAACGAAGAAAGAAAGGCAGATTTACCTCGCAGACGGAAAACCCAGCGATATGGGGCCGATTACCCATACAGAGCAAGTACCTATGAACATTGGGAATCATAGGGAAGTGGCGACCTTCCAAGTGGCGAACCTGCAACACCATGAGATAATCCTAGGGATGCCATGGTTAAGACAACAAAACGCGACCATCAGTTGGGAAGAAGGAAAGGTTGCGTTTACCAGCGAAGGATGTACGACATGGTGTCTCAATAGCTCGCCGGTAATATATGCAACACCAGAAGAAGAAGCAATCCAAGAGAACCTAGAGGCAAGGTTCAATCAAGTTCAACCAAGGAAGAATCCAAGGATCAAAGTCAAGAAGTTAAGCCAAGAAGCCAAGATACCCACAAGAGGGTCCAAGAGAGCAGCATCACATGACCTGTATGCCGACAAAGAAGTCAAGATACCCGCCAACGGGAAGGTAGTTGTTCCAACAGCCATAACCATTGAGTTACCTCAAGGAACCTACGGGCGTATAGTACCACGCAGCGGTCTCGCAGTCAAAGACAGACTCACTACGAATGCTGGAGTAATAGACGCCGATTACACAGGCGAATTAAAGGTGGTCATGGTCAACCAGGACAACAAAGACTACATGGTGCAAAAAGGCGATAAGATCGCACAGTTGATTATTGAAAAAATCAATGCAGAAGAACTTCAAGAGGTGGAGAACCTAACTGAGGCTACTAGGGGAACCAAGGGGTGGGGTAGCACAGACCAGGAAAGGCCGACACCAGAGAAAGCTCCAAGGATTGAAATCAACAGGATATCGGCGCAAGCCTTCGGGAAATTCTATCGCAAAGGAGAAACTGCAGGAATTCTCAAATGGGATTATCAAAACCAAGGAACAAGCCTAGCAAAAATCAATATCAGCACAGAGCTAGCCATAAAAAGTCCACCTCAGGCAAAGAACGAACAACTAGACCAGTTGGTACCCAAGGAATACCATCAACACCTAGACTTGTTCCAAGAGAAGGAATCAACCAAGTTACCTCCCCATAGGCCAGATGTCGATTTGGAGATCAATTTTGAGGAAGGTAGCAAAGGACTACCGCAGAAAAGAATATACCCGCAAGGAGAAACCGAACTCGAAGAACTAAGGAAATACATTCCACAGAACCTGGAAGGAGGATGGATCCAGCCATCCTACGCCAACGGAGGATCACCCATCCTGTTTATCAAGAAAAAAGATGGAAAACTAAGGTTATGTATTGATTAGCAAGCACTCAACCACATAACAAAAAAGGATAGATATCCCTTACCTCTAATAGGAGAAGCATTGGATCGACTGGCGTCAGCCAAATACTTCACCAAACTAGACATTAGGGATGCCTATCACAATGTCAGAATCAAAAAAGGAGATGAATGGAAGACAACATTCGCAACGAAATATGGGGCCTACCAATATTTGGTTGTGCCAGTCGGGCTAACTAATGCACCCGCCTCGTTCCAACGATGGATCAACAAAGTACTCCACAAGTACCTGGATATATGTTGCATCGTCTACCTGGACCATGTACTAATATACTCCAAAGATATGGAACAACACAGAAAGGACGTCAGCAACATAATGGCTGATATCAAAGAATCAGGAATGAGGTGCAAACTCAGCAAATGCGAATTCCACAAAAAGGAAACTGAATATCTAGGATTCATCATCAATGGAGAAGGAGTACAGATGGACCCAGTTAAAACCAAAGCCATATGGGAATGGGAATACCCAAAGAACAAAACAGATATCCAATACTTCATGGGATTGTGCAACTTCTATCGAAGGTTTATAGAAGGTTTTAGCCGAACAGCTAAACCACTATACAACCTAACGAAAAAGGATATCAAATGGGAATGGAACAGCAAAGAAAGAGAAGCGTTCGACGAACTAAGGACCTAGATAACCAAAGAACCAATACTGGTACATTTTGACCCAACAAAAGAAACAAGGATCGAAACAGACGCTTCGAAATACATACGCTCTAGCATACTCTCCCAAAAATGCGAAGACGGCAAATGGAGACCAGTGGCTTTCCGATCCAAAACAATGACCCCAGCAGAATGCAACTATGACGTCCACGACAAAGAACTATTAGCGATAGTTCAAGCACTGAAGCAATGGAGAAGATATATGCAAAACAATCTGGCACTGGTCAAAATACTCACGGACCACAAGAACTTGGTATCCTTCATGACAACGAAAGAGCTGAATGGACGGCAAATCAGGTGGATGGAGAAACTTAGCACCTACAACTTCAAGATCGTATACTGCCCCGGAAAAGAAGGAGGAAAGCCAGACGCCTTGACAAGACGATCTGTGCACAAACCAAAAGTTTCGGAAGATAAGAGAATCAAACAGAAACAACAAATACTATTACCAAAAGAAAAATATTTCCCATCAGAAGAGGAAGATAGCGGATACGAATCTCTAAACGAAATCAACACACGGACAACACTGGAAGAAGATATGAGGAGAGAACATTCGCAAGACGAGGAAATCCAAGCCATCAAGGAAAAACTGGGACAAGGAGTCAAGGGAGCTAACAGGGTAGCCTTAGGGTTGTGCGAATGGAAGGACGACTACCTGTGGTAGGATGGGAAAATCTGGAGACCGAACAAGGAAGAATTACGCACAGAAATCATATGACACCATTACGACCCTCCATATGCTGGGCATGAAGGAACCCCCAAAACTACCGAATTCCTCAACCGAAGATATTACTGGCCCAAGATAACAGAAGACATCAAACAATATGTCAAGAATTGCGACACGTGCCAAAGAATCAAAGTGGTATGACATGCACCTTACGGATTACTCAAATCAAACGAGGCCCCAGAAAAACCATAGAACTCGATATCATTAGACTTTATAACCGAATTACCCAAGTCAAGCGATTATAATGCCATACTAGTGGTAGTAGATCGCTTGACCAAAATGAGTCACTTCATACCATGCAAAACGGATATAACGGCACGGCAGTTTGCAACCATATTTCTGAAAGAAATATACCGCCTACACGGATTACCCAAAGACATCATTAGCGACAGGGGATTACTATTTACTTCAGAGGTGTGGAAGGAAACAACGGAAAAACTAGGAATCGAACGACGAATGAGCACAGCCTTCCACCCCCAGACGGATGGACAAACGGAAAGAATCAACGGCCTATTAGAACAATATCTTCATGCATACGTCAACTACCAACAAGATGATTGGTATGACTGGCTAGCACTAGCCGAATTCGCCTACAACAACGGAAAACAAGAAACAAGCAAGACGAGTCTGTTCTTCGCAAATTACGGCACACATCCAGAATATGAAACCATAGGTCATATGCTCCAAGAAAAGATAACGGACAAAAAGGATATGAGTCAACTACATGACACATTGCTAAACGAAATGGTTGCGGCACAATTACGACAGAAGGAAGAGTACGATTGCCACAGAAAACCCGATCCAAACCTAAAATCAGGAGACATAGTTTGGTTACTACCATGCAACATCCGAACCACGCGACCGACGAAAAAACTGGATTACAAGAGAATCGGACCATTCAAGATATTGGCAAAGATAGCAAGTCGAGCTTATAAGCTCGACCTCCCACCATCAATGAAAATAGACAACACTTTCCACATCAGCCTACTCGAACCCAATCAAGACCATCCATTCCCCTCACAAGAAAAACCTCCCCCACCACCTATCAAGATAGAGGGTAAGTCAGAATACGAACTCGAAGAAATCATGGACTCTCGATTACACTGCGGTTGCTTGCAATACTGAGCGAAGTGGACTGGATACTCTCCAGAACACGATAAGACTTGGTACGCAGCCGAGAACTTCGATCACGCGCAAAATGCAGGCAACCAATTCCATCAATGATACGTCAGCAAGCCGTCAAGCAATGGTAGAAGACGCACCCGAATCCGAATGTGTGGCCCCGCCATTACGCAGAACAGACACCTACCAGTGGCATCAGCCTCAGATAAAAATGGAAACGATACCTTTGAGGGCGTGACTCCAAACCGATCCAGGACGCAATGCATTCAAACACATCACCCCAACCAGCCCGGGATACCGCACCCCGAGCCCCCAACACACAAAAGACGAGATGGAATGCAACCCCAAGGACTGGATGAGTCTGAAGAACCTACCGATACCCAAGACTCCCCCTACCCAAAGGGAGCACGCGAACCTGTCATGGACAGGTTGCTATGACGACGAGTGCCAAGTGCACAAAAGCGAGAAAGAACGCTCGAGATACTGGCCTCGGGGAGAGAATCGATGGCCCCCCAAAACTTCACCTTTGGGATCGCCAATGAGATCCCCGACACCAACGAAAGCCCCCACACCAGATCCTGTGGATCTGGTACAATACATCGAACCGACTCCGAGGAGGGAATCAAGGACGAGGGGGGCGAGAAAACAAAAACAATGGGCGAGACCCAGGAAATTGAAGGAGGTTTCCTGGCAAGAAGAGATGGAAGAAGAGACGGAACACGAGACCTCGAAGGAGGTCAAAATGAAGTGGTTAGCTGAGAAAACCGAAACCAGCAGGTTGCTGGAATATCAGGCGGAACAGATAGAGGAGCTCAAGAAGGACCTGGAGAGAACGAGGTGGAGCAACGACAATTTGACGAAGGAGTTGCAACGAGAGAGAAATATGAGAAAGGCTCTACAGAACGACTGGAGGAGAGAAGAGAAGGAAGTAAGGAAAACTCTGGCCAGGGTGGTGAGGGTGAACATCGCCGCGAATAGGTACTATCCGCTACCCGAAGGAAGAAGATGGGGGATAGAAGACTGAAGCCCGATGGGACTTGGGTTGAGGGAGAGGAGAGCTAATGTCACAAACTGTGACTAAGGAAGGCAGATTTCACATAGCTCGGATTTCCGAGTTATAGGTATGTTTGGATTTCACATGACGCACACTAGTGCGCCATAGGTTATTATGTTTTGATTGGTTTAGGCATGTTATGCAGCGACTCATAGGAGTCGTCTGATGGATTTCATATGACTCATGGTTATGAGTCACAGGGTTCCCGTGACGCAAGATATGAGTCATGCCAGGTGAAGAGCGACTATATAAAGGATCACTAGGACCCTGAGTATGAGCTCTTCACATGTTCTTCTTGTTTATTCCCGACCTTTAAGTTATCAATGAAACCTACCTTTACGCTCTTTAAGATTTATCTTAACCAACCCGAGAATTGTCTTTCCTCTCAAGCGAGAAAACTACTTCTCCTTCCACGTCGAACGACCAAGTCCTGACTACAGACTAAGAAGAAGAATAAGAAGATAGGCGCGAACACGATAGTAGTCAAAGGACTGGACTATCTGGATCGCGTAGGCATAGGCCTGAGAGCTATCACCCTACAGAGAAGTATCGTTACCTGTCGCTAGGTCCTATTGGGTAGGATTCTTAACAGGAGGTAGGACTTGTTTATTGGCTTGTAACTTGGTGTGCAGTGCACCTTCTTATGAGCTTCTGTGTCTGCGCGGGTTTTCCTGGAGGTAGGTGTGTGGGTCTGGTCTAGAACATTTTTGGTGTGGGTACATGGGTTTCGTGTAGGTGGGTGTGTGGGTCTCGCCTAGAACATTTTTGGTGTGGGTGCGTGGGTCTCTTGTAGGTGGGTGTGTGAGTCTCGCCTAGAACATTTTTGGTATGGGTGCGTAGGTTTCGTGTAGGTGGGTGTGTGGGTCTCGCCTAGAACATTTTTGGTGTAGGTGCGTGGGTTTCTTGTAGGTGGGTGTGTGGGTCTCGCCGAGAGTTCTGAAGCTGTTGGTGATTCCGAATCCTCACCCGTGCCATCGTTTGGTGAGAATTCTTCGTCACTATAGGGTGCCCAAAAGCCCCTTGGTGTCCATGGTGTGAGTTCCCACTTGTTTACTTCTGGTAGTGTTGGCGCCCAGCACATGGTTACTTCCTGAATCGTTGGTGGGTCTCCTTCCTTGTTGCTACTCCACCATTCATGGATTAGTTTAGTCGCGTGTCCGAGTCCCTCGACGGGTTCCCAACTATTTTCGCTTGGAGGATATTCTTTCCATTTCATTAGGAACTCATCCCTATTGTATTGTTGTCGGTGGTCAAGGACTTCTTCCACTTCCCATTCGGGATGTTCGTTTACTAGCATCAGTGCTGGTTTTGTGTGGGCTCGTCCTGGGAATTTCGCATCATCATTTGGTAGGTACCGTTTTATCGAGGTCATATGGAAGGTGCCTTCCGGGCATCGGTACATTTTTGCATCCATTTTTACCGTGTAGTTTTCTGTGTATTCATCAAAACCAATTACTGTGAAGGGGCCTCTCCACATGGGTTTGAGTTCTTTCCTTTTTCCTGATTGGGTCGCAAGCTGGCTTCCATATACCAATACCTGTTCCCCAATCGGGATTCGTTTATGGACTCTGCGTCGTTTAGCAGCCTTTCGAGTAGTTCGGAACCGTGCCAATAGGAGGTTTTGGAATACTAGGTTCCTCATTTCTTGATACCTGTTCAAGAAATCGTCGGAGGCGGGTACCGATGATTTTCCAAATCGGAGTGTTTTCATCATTGGGTACTCTTTTCCATACACTATCGCGTGGGTGAGCCACCGTAGAGTTCTGTATATGATCCATTTATCTGTGCTGCTGCTTCGGCCAATGTTGACTTCCAGTTGTTCTGTCTCTTGTTCATGATATTTCGCATCCCTGCTTTTAATTCTCTGATTCGTCGCTCCACTTGTCCATTAGTCTCATGGTGTCCGGGCTGCGCGCAGAGATGTTCAAGGCCTAGTGATTTGCACCATTGTTGCCAGAATTTGGAAGTAAACTGTGGGTCCGCATCCGTAAGTATAGAGCATGGATAGCCATGTGGGGTGCATACATGCTCAGTTAATTCCGCAATGGTTTGCTCTGCTGTATTGGTTGACTTGGTTGGTATGAACCAGGTCCATGCACTTAGTCTATTCATGGCGACCATGACCATGTCATACCGGTCCGATTTGTTGAAAGGTCCAGCAAAGTCGATGGCAATCAACTCGAAGACCTCTGTTGGTATTGGGAGCGTTTCCGCAGTTCCTTTGGTAGCTGGGTGCGTGGCTTATTGGTTTGACAGGTACTGCATTGTACCACATACTGACGGAAATCATTATTCATTTGCGGCCAAAAGAAATAACCAGTGGCGTAATGGAGGTTTCTTTTTGCGTTATGGTGGCCACTGTTATGGATGTGTCTCATAATATATTCTCGTAGCGTTTCCTTATCTCCTGCATAGCCATGAGGGATGTAGAGACACCAAGAC
Organism: Tuber aestivum; assembly: GCA_900010015.1. Taxonomy (NCBI): domain Eukaryota; kingdom Fungi; phylum Ascomycota; class Pezizomycetes; order Pezizales; family Tuberaceae; genus Tuber; species Tuber aestivum. The sequence goes on from LN891141.1 coordinate 229,625, forward strand.
CCGCATCGGGGTGGTGAGTATACCAGCCCATCGTCAATTTCTGAGAGGTTTAGATCCGTTGAACCGCCACTCAGGAGTTTGTCATACAAGGGGTTGTTTCGGTAGCCTTTGATTATTTGTTGTCTTAGACTGTTTTCCATTTTCTTGCATACCTGGAAGGTGGCTTGTTCTCCTTCGATTTCAGTACTTCTAGCTGTTATTCGTCCATGGTTGGCATCTTTTGCGATAGGTTGGTATATCTGTCTTCTGTAATCGTCCATTGCAGGTGGCATAACTCATTCGATAACTTCATGAGCATATGTTTCTGATTCCTCGCTTACCTTGGATGGGTATGGCCCTTGGCTTAAATTACTTGTTAGGAGGAATGGTGGTTCGCTACTGGGTACTCCCGCGGTCTGTATTTCCAACCTAGATGGATCGACCCATGTTTCTGAACAGAGGTGATAGATGGAGGGTTCGTGGTTCGGATGGGGCGTGTCGGCTTCTGATGTGAGGTGTTACATCGCTGTAAGGGCGTCATCATCGGGTGTTCTATAGGATGTTCCTGACTCTGGAGACTTTGGTTTAGGGAAATACCCAGACCCTAGTTTGTCGCTTGCATGATAAGTGCATGCGTCAATATCGCATCCAGTGAAATGGAGGCTTGCATCTTCTCGTTCTGCCGGGAGACTACTAGTGTGGGTGGTTCGGTCTCCCCAGTCGTTACCTTCTCTGATGGGAAAGTCTGCCGCCCAGCCTTCGGGTTCCTGGAGCACAGGAGGGGGTGAATTTGGAGTGTCCTGGTCCGAAGGTGGCTGGTAGTTCGACATTGTCATTTGATAGGTTGTGGTGTTTCGTTCGAATTCTGTGGTATCCGATAGGTCGTCATCCTGACTCGTAGTGTCTTGGGCATAGTGAGGACGTTCTTCTAGAGGAATGTCTTCATAGATCCGGGAAAGAGCCTCAGCTAAATAGTTTTTGCTGCCCTCTTGGTAGATTATCTTTGTGTCGTATTTGCTGAGTTCCATTACCCATCTAAATTGCTTCCTGCTAGGTTGCTAGATGGTCTTCAGGAATATTAACGGACGGTGGTCTGTGACAATCGTGAACTTTCTTCCCATCAATAAGTAGCTGAAACTGTGTAAGGCATCCACTATGGCTAGTGCTTCCTTGTCGGTTGTTCCCCAATTTAGTTGTGGATTAGTGAATTTTCGGCTATGGAGCATTGCCGGTCTCGCTGTTTCCCATGTGGGTCCTTGTCCTACCCAAGCTCCTACACCGATATCTGATGCGTCTGTTATTAGCCATATTGGTTCCCCTGAATGCTTTAGGGGTTGCATGACTGCATGTTGCTTCAGTAGGGGCTTAATGTTTTTAAATGCCCTATCATGTGTCGCTGTCCATACCCATTCGGCTCCTCCCGTTAGGTCGGAAAGTGGGGCAGCGAATGTGGCATGGTGGGGCAGAAACCGTGCCACATAGTTCAGTAATCCCAGGAACCGTTGTAGCTCCCTTTTATTTGTTGGTGTCGTCCATTCTTCCAAGGCTGGTATTTTTTCTGGTGCCGCATGTATTCTGTTATCATCGATAATGTGGCCTAAAATGTCTAATTCCTTTGCAATCAGTTCCAATTTTCCTTTACTTGCATAGTACTTAGCTTCGTGCAGTTTTTCGTATACTAGTCGAAGATGTTTCTCGTGAGCTCTTGCTGTCTCCGAGAATACTAGGATATCATCAATGTATACCCACACGAAATCATGTAGGTATTCGCCTAATAGGTCCTCCATTATGCGCATGAAGGTGGCGGGGGCATTCTTGTTCCCTTGCAGCATTACTCTGCTTATCATTGTTCCGAATGGTGATTTGAGCGAGTTATTTTTCTCGTCCCTGGGGTCCACTCTTGTTTGGAAGTATGCGTCGCGCAGGTCAATCTTACTTTGGTACTTCCTTCTTCCTACCGCATTTAAAATATCTTGTTGCTGTGGTATTGAGGGCGTATCCTTGATTATTAATTCGTTACGTCACTTGAGGTCAACCAGGGGTCTGATACCTACCCCATCCTTCTTGGGTTGCACAAACATTGGGGCTGCGCCCGTTACCCCTTCTCGGTAAAGGACGCCCTGGTTTAGCTTCGTTTAGATCCATTCATGCAGCTTGGATTTGTATGCCTCTGGGACCGAGTAAGTTGTCTCATCCTGGATTTGCGCTCCAGGGGTAAGCTGCACTCAGTGGTTGATTTTTCGTAGTGGCGGTAGTCCGTCCGGTATTTTGTCTGGGAAAACATCGTCATATTCTTCCATTATTGTTTGGCCACTTTCTGCTACCGCTGACCTATGTTCCCCACTCTTTGGTTTACAAGATACCTTCACCTTCTGTTTAGGGAAGGTGATCGTCATGTTGCCACAGCCGATAGTTGCCTTGTGACGTGTCATAAATGGCATACCTAGTAATGCATCATACTTTGCCACGTTTCCGACCAACATGGGGTGGTTTGGGAATTTCGCCTTTCCTATCTGCGCTGTGGTGTTTGTCTGACGGTAGCTTGTTGATCGTGATCCTTTCATGACGATGTTGAGCGTTACTGGGTACTTGGTGGACTGAGTGTTTATGCCGTGTGTGGCTACAAATGTGTTCCTGAGGATATCGGATCCTATTGTTCCGGTATCGAACAGGACCTTCAGTGGGAACCCATTGATTTCTACCGTTCCTTCTAATTATTGGAAGCGGAGTATTTTTGTATTTGCTGGGGTGGTTTTATAGCAGTCAATCATTGCCGTTACCGAGTTGATATGTACCTCTTCAAGGTGATCGTCGATTTCTTCCCCAAGAATGCTTGTTGTAACTTTCCTTTTTATTGATTTGCCTTTGTTTTTCTTCACATAGCAATCCTTTGCGTAATGGACTTTCTTTCCACATTTGAAACACTCATTGTTTTCCTTTCGTTGCCGTTGTCGCTGGTTGCCCTTGGTTGTCATCCGCTCTTTTTCCTGCTTACTTGCAGATGTGTTGTGTCATTTTTCTATTCCCTTGTTCTGTTGGTGTTGTTTTCGGTAAGCTCCTGTGTCCCACAGGATAGCATCATGCCGTTCTGCCCTTTTGATTATTGTGTTTATATCATCAGTTGGTAACTCCTGTGGTTCCACTACCTGGCACAGTTTCAAGTGCATAGCTTCGTAGAATCGTTTCTTTAAGGAGAATGTAGATATCGTTCCAGCTGGGAGTCGGGAGTGGTACATGAGCAGTGTGGTAGCGGTTTTGGTAATTTTTTCCGTATTGTGGTTGACCACTTGGGATATTGCATGGAATTTTTTGAATAGTTCATCCTTGTTCCGTGATGACTGGAATCCATCTTGTAGATAGCCGGATACCGTTATTGCTCTGACCCTGTCTGGTTCTTGATACTCTTTTATGCATTGTTAGTAGGATTCCATAGCCTCATCTGTGCAAAATGCTCCTAAGTAAACTCCTGATCCATAATCGGTCATGGATATCCCATGTATAGTAAGGTACTGTCGTACACTAGTACGCCGTCTATCGAAGGCTTCTGGTCTCAGGTCTTCCCCTTTTCCTGAGAACGACCTAGGCTGCGGGATTTTTATCTTTGGTTTTTTATTTGCTGGCGGGTTGGGTGGTGGTGGCCCAGGGCCGGGTGTTCCCCTACTAGACATGCTGTGTTCGCTATCTGATGGGTTGCTTGATGGGGGAGGCGGCCGCGATGGCGGTTGTGGGGGTTGCGGTTTGCGTTCCTTTGCAGGTGATTCCGGGAATTTACCAGGTGTAGCGCCTTTCTTCACTTTTCTTTGAGTTAGGCCTTCTCGCGGGACTTGTTTCCCACTCTGAGTTGCAAGTGGATCTATGTCGCACTTATTTGTGATGCAGGAGGCAACCCCAAGGTCTCCCGCTTCTGCCGGTACCGTTTGATAAGTTGAATCTTCGTAGGTTGATCAGGCCCAGATTCGTTGTAGCGTTCTAACTACTCGCTGAGGTTAAAAAAATGTAACGTGTTCACGCCATGGTGCTAATCAGGCTGCTGTGTTCAATAGGAGGGACGTGTTTCTCTACCAGAGAGAAAGAGTTTGGGCTCGCTAAGGGAGGCTTTGGTTGTGTACTAGGAGAATAGAGATAACCGTTCAACCCAGTATATTAGAATACGATCTGTTGAAGTCTGCCGTTTTCAGAGTGGAAAACGGCGGTCTTTTTAAGTACCTGTGTTTGAGTACGATCATGAATTCTCACTCATGTTCTTACTCAAACAAAACATAAAAATAACCAAGTATCAACCGATACTTAAAACAAAACATAAAACAAACTAACTTTAACCGAGTACCAGCTCCGGTTACAAGCTCCTGATAAACAAAGAAGGCTACCTTAGGCTTGCGGCCAGAGGTGACAGGGGGGAAAGAAGCATTTATACATGGAGGAGGACAGTAGTTTTCCCCACCAGGCCAGGGGGTCTGGGCGGGCCACTACCAGGGGGGGAGCTGGCAGCACAGCCAGGCTGTTGAACAGGAAAAGAAAAACCTTCCAGCTTCCTAAACAGTTATGTTTAACAATGCACAGAAATGGCAGGAAAGAAGGGGATGGTGGCAATCGGTCCACCAAATTTGAATCCATCAGTTGTACTATCACTTATGAAAGGAAGTTGGGGGGAACGGAGACGGGCTACTGGATTCCCCGAGGGAGGCAAAGAAACCAGCAGACAGGGAGCCGGGAACAGGAGCATAGGGTACTGCGGTTACAATGGGTCAGGGGGTGGCCAGAGGATCGGCTGCTGGGAGAGGGGGAGTCGGCGTGTGGGCTTTGCGCGGAGGGGCATCGTCTTGGTCCATAGTATTGGCCTCCCCTTCATCTTCTGCCTCAGATCCTGAGGATTGCTGCGTCGGTTGGGAAGGACGACAAGGGGAGGACCTGTCAGTACCGGGGTGGCCACCAGTACAGTTTGCACACTTGAGAGGGGAGGACAGACAGAAGGCGGTGACTGATTTGAGGAAGCCCAGCTTCGGGCATGTTGGGTTGGGACAAGGGTGGTTGCCTCTCGTGTGGTGCGATGCACAGATAGGGCAGCCAGGAATGGTGGCAGTACAAGCTGGGGCTGGGTGGCCAAACTTCCAGTAATGCCTACATTGCATGAATTTGTTCTTGGAGACCACATTCTGTATGTTGTGGAGCTTGGAATAGAGGCGGGTTTTGGACCCAATATGGACCACGTCGGAGGGGGCGAGGATGATGACCACCGAGGTAGTAGCCTTGCGGAGGAGGGGCTCAGGTTGGAGGTAGCGTGGACCAAAGATATCGACATCCTTGGCATTGTTAATGGACTTAGCGAGTGCAGGGAAGAGGTCAGCCTGGACCTGCGGGAGGAAGGCAACTGGAAGGCCAGGGATGACTAGTTGGACCTCGTTGGGTAGGGGGCGGACGGGGCAGTAGGGGTTATCCCCAACGGCGAAGAATTGGTTGATCCTGTTGGCAAGGGCCTCATAGTAGGGGGAGTAGCTAGTGGCAGGCATGAGGGGGTCAGTAGCTAGGAGGGTAATCACGCCACGTGCGTTGACAGTGGCTGAGAAGGAAACGGGGAAGGGACAGTTCCCCTCCCAAAGAGGGGAGGCTACGATGTCATGGGCAGTGGCCGCCAGGCATGTTGTGTCGGGGTGTGGGATGGGAGCTGTTCGGGGCGCAAAGAAGCGACGTTCGGCAGCAGGAAGGGGGGCAGCCTCCCGGACTTGAGAGCAGGCACCACCTGCATCAGCAAAAATTATTCCTCCCTCATGTCCGCGGGCAGTGCGTCCTGACGCAAGTAGGAAGAGTTTTGCGTCCTGTGCGTCCTGTGCGTCTGGTACTTGGGCGCCAGGTCTGGTTGCATCCTGTGCGTCTGGTAGTTGGGCGCCAAGTCAGGTTGCGTCCTAGTGCTTATGCTAGGAAGCACCACATCCAGATTAAATCCTAGGTAAGAGATGCCAACTACCACTAGTAGTTACCATCCTGAGATTCGGAGTGATAAACACAACTGCCAGCCGCTCCCCCTTAACCACCCCCCTACCGCCTCCTCCCTACTGGCTCCCCCCCTACCGGCTCCCCCCCTGCCGGCTCCCCCCCTGCCAGCTCCCTTGCATTCAGGCCTTAGTCGTTTACTTTGCATGCTTTGCCAAGTTAGCGAGATTCTCATTAAGTGCTACACTTGATGCGGGATTCCTCAGGTATCCTTCTGGTGCGGTATCCCATACTCAGCGGTCTGGTTCTACGCGACGCCAGCCTTCCAACGCTACCTTGGATGTCTACCCGGCACCAATATTGGTAGAGTGACACAATGTTATGAAAGTGGTCTTCACTCTGGCGGAGTTCCAGCGGAGTGCTGACTTTGACCCCAGATTGCCCGGGCATCCTTAGGGTATAGGGTCCGATACTCGGTGCTCTGATTCTACGCGACGCCAGCTTTCCAACGGTACCTCGGACG
>LN891141.1:238405-250653 GCA_900010015.1 Tuber aestivum
CTACGTGGCGCCAGCTTTCCAACGGTGCCTTGGACGTCTACCCGGCGTCAATATTGGTAGAGCTACAGCCTGTTATGGAAGTGGTCTTTACCCTGGCGGAGTTTTGGCGGAGTTCTGGAGGCCTGCTGATTTTGACCCCAGATTGCGCGGGCGTCCTTGGGACGTAGCATCTGATACTGGGTGCTCTGATTCTACGCGACGCCAGCCTTCCAACGGTACCTTGGACGTCTACCCGGCCCCAACATTGGTAGAGTTACAGCCTGTTATGGAAGTGGTCTTTACCCTGGCCGAGTTTTGGCAGAGTTCTGGTGGAGTGCTGACTTTGACGCCAGATTGCCCGGGCGTGCTTTGCCCCCAGGGTCTAGGACTCGGTGGCCTAGTTCTAATTAATGCCAGCTTTCCAACAGTGCTCCAGAAGTCTTCCTAGCACCAATATGGGTGCAGTTATCTCCTGTCAGGTACGTGGTTTGGGCCCGATTCATAGCTAAGAGGTAGGAGGGGGGGGGGGCAGGGTGTGTTCTTTCTGTATCATGTATTATAGAACCGACTTGAATATGATAAGCAATACTATTTATGTGAAAGCTTTCAGAATCTACATATGTGACCTGGGTCACAAGGTCTACTTCTGGTATTGCAGTAGTGCTTGCTTGCGTTCTGGCTGTATCCTGAGTTCTGCCACCAAGGCTCACTTGTGTTCTGGCTGCATCCTGAGTTGTGGCACCAAGGCTCGCTTACCTTCTGGCTGCGTCCTGAGTTCTGGCACCGAGGACCGTTGCATCCTGAGATTCAGTAGTTGCCGTCTTGCGTCCTGATTAACGGTTTGCGTCCTGTGCGTCCTGTGCGTCTGACTCCCTGGACGCACTGGACGCAAGCTTTTATTTTTGCTGATGTGATGCCGCGACTAGGGCTGTAGTGGTCGCCTACCTTTTGCACATGGCTTTGGTCTGTTGTACTTGGCCCCTGGGACGGGCTGCAGCACTGGTATAGGAGGAGGAGGGGGGGACTAGTGTGAGGAAGGAGGGGGCGGGGCCCAGGCAGGAAGTAGACTCTTTTGGGAATTCCCTCTGCACGAACTGGCACGCTGCAAAGGAGCGGGGATATCTGGCAATGAAGGTGTGTGGGTTACCATACCACACTCCATCAACCTGCACGGGGAAGTCGATGTCCTCAACTGGGATACCTAAGACATAGCCGGGAGAGGGGCGGTACTTTGCTCTCGCAGGAGGAGGAAGGGGGGGGGGCGGTGGTGGGCGCTTAGTCTGTTTTGGAGGAGGAGGAGGAGGGGGGCCCAGTGGGGAGGCCAGGGGGCAGGCAGCTGATGCCATGACCCGCAGAGAGAGGTTCCGGACAGAGGCTTTTAATGCAGTGAGAGAGGGAGGGTCCTTGGGGGCAGCCGCGGAGGACTGCCCAAGGGCCTGTAGTCTTTGGATGATGCTGCCGATCCCAGGGAGGGCAGTGCATAGTAGCGGTAGGAGGATGACTTCACCAGCAGACAGGTCTTGAAGCTGAGAATCGGGTGGGGGGGAAATCGGGGGGGCTGCCCGCCCTATATGGCCGAGAGTGCGAGCTAGTTCTTCTCTTATCGGAGAAAGATGAGTGGGAAGAGAAGGGGTTGGTGCCCTTAACTCATAGGACGAGGCATGGCTGCAGGCTTGGGAGCCAGTCCTTGAAGGTCCCAGACCAGACCCCTCCTTGATAAAGGGGGCTGTGCGGGGTAGTGAGGGGGCTGTGCACTTAGAGACTGAAGCCTAAGTGGGGGGAGGAATTAGGGGTGAGGAGATGGTTGCCACGCAAAACCCTGCAGTTTTACCTGGCCGAATGCGGTAATATTTTTAAACAAGAGGAAAGTAGAGGGCGCGGAGCGTGCTCTAAAAGTTAAGGACTTTTTTTTTTTTGGTTAACTCATATATTCATTGTTAATGTACAAGACCCTGCATGGAGCGCGAGCTATGGCAAAAACAAAACCTTAATGTTAAAAACAACAAACGGTAATGAAATATCTCTCCGCCCGCAATCCCCACCTGTGAGTAATACAACCCAGTGCGCCCGCCACGGCGACTAATCGCAAAAGGAAAGACAAGCCTCCTCCCGTATAGAGAAAACATAACACATGAAAAGTCAACTGAAGTCAGGAAAGATAACAGAAAGAAGGACCCCTTCAATGTGAAACAAGGTTGGTGCTGGGCAGGGCCCGTCCCCTGCCGATAGTGGGGGGAAAGTTGGTTCTGGTATGGGATATGTATCGTACTAGGCCCCATAAGAGGTCCTTATCAGCCCATAGGGGAGCCTGGCAGGCCAAAGAATCAACTCCCGGGATATGGGGCAGTCTCGAGAAGGCCTTAGAGGGAGAGGAGAGGACGGCATGTTGAATAGTCTCTGGCTCAAGGCTGCAGGCAGAGCAAGTCGTGGGTTTATCTAGCTTGTTCCAGGCCGTATGGGCCGGTAGATAGCTCTTTCCTGCTCTCATTTGATGTATTCTTCCAGCCAGAAAGTGGCCCAGTCCCATAAAGAGGTGTGGGGCCTCCGGCGTAGGATAGGGATAGTATAGAGGGGGGGGGCCTGTAGCGCCCAGTCCTGAGAAAGGAGGGACCGAGTAGCAGCTTGTAGGAGGGAGTACTTCTGAGAGGAGAAGAGATTGTAGTTCGTCCCAGGGACCAGGTGCCTGTTCAGGCCCGGAAGAGTTCTCTTGGCGGCGATTCGAGCGATGGAGTAAGCTATGCCATCAATAGGCAAATGGGACCTTTCGCTGAGAGAGGGTGTAGGGGTCTTTCAGAGCACGGGGTAGGCGTGCCCCTTCAGTCCAGTGGACAGGGCCCTGTTGGAGTCCAGGGCCCGATGAGGGGAGCCTGGCCACGGCGTTGTTTATCTCGGGTGGGGAGCAGGCGATCCTCAAGGCCGCCATTCGGTGCTTACAGGGAAGAAGCACTCTGAGAGGGGGGATGCTGGCCACGTAGGAGAGGATCGAGGTAGGGGTAGAGTGGAAGCAGTTGGTCAGCCATCACTGGACCCAGTTCCAGAAGACCTCCATCTTGTGGAGTGCAGAAGCGTTGGGCACCAGAAGATCGGCCACGTAGGAGAGGATAGGGAGGATGAGCCCCACAGCTAGCCTCTGATTGAGACAAGGAGGCAGGCCTTTGCCTGGGGAGAGCGTTGTCTTATGATAGCAAAAGCCATCTGGGCAAGGGCCAAACGTTTTGCGAAGTGAGGAGAGGTCTCCAGGCTAGGGGTAAACCAGTAGCCGAGCCAGTCAACTAGCCTGGCAGGGTGGAAGAGGGTACCATGCAGGGTGACTGGGGTCTAGCAACGAGCCCCAGGGTCCCTTGAGGTCCTCCAGTGGGACAGTTTGGTCTTGGACACAGAAAAGAACATGCCTGTGGCACCAGCCCTTTTTTTCAACGGCAAAAAGTAGTGCTGCAGGCGCTGAACATTGCGCCTGTAAGAGGGAGAGGTCACTGTGACAGTAAAATTATCAACATAGGAAAACATAATCCCCTTGGGGATATTTAAATGAAGAGGAGACACATAGATGACAAAAAGAAGAGGAGAAATAGGAGACCCTTGTGGCGCGCCCACCTGCACTGGAGAGAAGACATTAGGAGATCCTGGAAAGAGAAGATGACAATATCTGTTAGAAAGGAAAGACTGGACCCTGGCGCAGATGTATGGAGGGACCCTCCTGGACTTTATAAACGTAGTAAGTAGTGTTGAATTAATGTTGTCAAACCCCTCTTTAATGTTAAGGATGAGTGAAATGGCTTTGAGCCCAGGCCTCGGGAGGCACCAGATCTTGTGGGTGAGGGTGGCGCCGGCGTCGTAGGTACTGAGACCGGGGAGCGAGCTGCACTGATTTGGGTTAATTAGTCCGCATAAGTGGGCAATGAGGGACGGGCGAGAGGCAACAATCCTCTCTAGCATTTTCGAAACAGTCTGGAGGAGGACGATGATGCGAAAGGAGGTGGGGGAGGAATAGTCTGGTTTTCCTGGCTTAGAGAGGACAACTCTATTGGCCTTTTTGAGGGTGGGAGGGTGGAAGCTGAAAGCTCGCAAGGGCGAGAGGAGATTAACGAGGAGGGAGGGATTAGCTGCATGGACCTTCTTCCAGACCCCGCAGGGGATCTGGTCCGGGCCTGGGGCAGATAAGTTTGATAACTTAGACAGGGCCCTTTGCACGTCCTGAGGGGAGTGAGGGGGTGAGTCGTGGAAGGGCCTGAGGATAGATGGGGTAGGAGCAGGAGTCTTGTGGGAGAAGAAGTGACTCAGGAGAGCAGAATTAATCTGTTCGGGGGAGGAAAGGCCAGGAAAGGTGGGGAAGCGGTTGGGGCCCCCTTGCAGTTGCAAGCCTTTGGGCCATCCAGACCGAGCAGGAGTCAACCTTGAATAGGAACCTCTTCCAGTACTGGGCCTTTGCCTTCTTGATGGCCTTAAGATAGAGGGAGCGGGCCTTGTGGGCATCAGCACTGAGTGTAGGTAAGGGGGAGGAGCTGGACCTTCTGGCCGCGGCATTGAAAGCACGGCGTAGCGAGGTCAAAAGGGGGGACCACCAAGGCTTGGACCTAAGTGAAGGGCATTTTAGTGGGGCAGGGGCCAGGATTAGGGATGAAAGGGCACCAAGGTGCCAATCGAACAACGAGCTGAGGGCGGAAGCTGTAGGGAGGGAAGGTGGTAGTGGAACGTCGACTCTTCACAGGGTCTCAATTACCGGTGGCCAGTCTACTTTGTCCCAGTCCGGGCTCGGAGGAGCCTTGTGCATCAAGGGCGAGGAAAATTTAATAAGGATGGGGCGGTGGTCAGAGCCGGGAGAGGTGAGATCAGCCAACCAGGAATCATGGAAAGGAGCCAAAAACCTATTGGCGAAAGCCAAGTCAAGTACACCTGGCCTGGTAGCCAAGTCGAAGGGCAACCTGGTGTGGATGCCAGGGTTGTTGAGCAGGGTGTAGCCAGCCTCAGAGGGGGCCTTGAAGTAGGGGGAGGACACCAGCAGATCCTGGTCTGAAAACTGGCGCAAAGGGTCAGAAAGGGGGTGGTGCAAGTTGAAGTCACCAAGGGTGAGGGAGGGAAAAGCATGAAGAGGAAAACCATCTACCAGCGACACTGTCCGACGGTGAGAGGACACAAAATCAATGGAATACAAGTTGTTAATCTGAAAAACATGAAGAGACAACGAGAACAAGCCCATAGCCAAGTACATATCCAGTGCCACTAGGTCGGGCCGATCAAAAAAGCAGGGAAGAACAGCGTAGGGTCCAAGGAGCTCCTGATAGACAAAGAAGGCTACCTTAAGCTTTTAGCCTGAGCCGACAGGGGGGGAGAAACACTTATACATGGAGAAGGACAGTAGTTTCCCCCTCCAGACTGCGGGGTCCTGGAGGGCCACTACCCTGGGGGGTAGATGGCAGCGCAGCGAGGCTGTTAAACAGTGAAAGAAAACCATTCCAGCTCCCTCAGTAGTTATGTTGAACAATGGAAAGAAATGGCAGGAACGAAGGAGATGGCGGCAATCAGTCCACCAAATTTGGATCCATGGGTTGTGCTATAACTTGTGAAAGGAAGATGAAGGGAACGGAGACAGGCTACTGGATTCCCCTAGGGAGGCGAAGAAGGCAGCAGACCGTGAGGCAGGTGCCAGAGCAGGGGAAATTGGGGCCACAATGGGTCCGGGGGTGGCCCAGGAGTCATTTCCACGGAGGGGGGGAGTGGGCATGTGGGCATTGCCCGGCGGGGCATCGTCTTGGTCCATGGTGTCCTCCTCCTCTTCATCTTCGGCCTCAGACCCTGAGGACTGTTGCGTCGGCTGGGAAGGACGGGAGGGGTAGGATCTGTCTGTAGCGGCGTGATCACCAGAGCAGTTAGCGCACTGGAGAGGGGAGGCTGGACAGCAGCCGAGAATGGGTTTGAGGAAGCCCAGCTTGGAACCCGTGGGGTTAGGACAATGGTGGTTGGCTCTCATATGGTTCGCAGCACAGATCGGGTAGACAGGAATGGTGGCAGAGCAAGCTATAGCCGGGTGGCCAAACTTCCAGCAGTGCCTGCATTGCATGAATTTGTTGTTGGAGACCACATTCTGGACGTTGCGGAGCTTGGAGTAGAGGAGGATCTTGGACCCAATATGGGCCACATCGGAGGGGGCGACGATAATAACCACTGAGGTGGTGGCCTTGCGAAGAAGGTGGTTGGGTAGGAGGTAGCGGGTGCCAAAGATATAGACATCCTTGATGTTCTTAATGGACTCAGTGAGTGTGGGGAAGAGGGCGGTTTGGTCCTGTTGGAGGAAGGCAACCGGAAGGCCGTGGATGACCAGCTGGACCTTGTTAGGCGCGGGACAGATGGGGCGGTACGGATTGTTTCCAACGGTGAAGGACTGGTTGATTTTGTTGGCAATTGCCTCATAGTATGGAGAGTAGCTGGTGGCAGGCATGAGGGGATCGGTAGCTAAGAGGGTGATAACGCCACATGCATTGACTGTGGCTGCAAAAGAAACGGGGAAGGGGCAGTTTGCCTCCCAAAGAAGGGGGGCAACAATTTCAGGGGCGGTTGCCACCAGGAGTGGTGCGTTGGGGTGACAGACCGGAGCGGTTCGAGGTGCGAAGAAGAGAAGTTTGGCAGGAGGATGGGGGGCAGCCTGCCGGATCCGGGAGGGGGCACCACCCGACGCCGTGACTTGGGCTGCAGTGGTCACTTTCTTCTTGCCCTTGGCGTTGGTCTGTTGTACCTGGCCCCTGGCGGGGGCTGCAGCACTAGCGTAGGAGGAGGAGGGCAGGACTCGTGTGAGGAAGGAGGGGGCAGGGCCTGAGGGGAAAGTAGACGCTTCCGGGAATTCACCCTGCGCAAACTGGAAGGCTGCAAAGGAGCGAGGATGTCTGGCCGCGAAGGTGCATGGCTTACCATAGTACACGCCATCAACTTGCACACGGGAGTCGATGAACTCAACCAGGATGTCTAGGATATAGCTCGACGGGGGGCGGTACTTCGCTCCCGAGGGAGCAGGCGGGGGAGGGGGCGGCGTGGGGGGGCGCCTTGTCTGTTTTGGGGGGAGGAGGTGGGGCGCCCGGTGGGGGGGCTGACCGGCGGGCAGTTGATGGCGTGAGCCGCAAAGAGAGGTCACGGACGGAAGCTTCTAATGCAGGGAGAGAGGGAGGATCCTTGGGGGCAGCCGTGGAGGACTGCGCGAGGGCCTCTAGCCTTTGGATGAGGCTTCCTATCCCAGAGTGGGCAGTGCAGAGTAGTGGTAGGAGGATGGCTTCGGCAGCAGACAGTTGTTGAAGCTGGGAGTCAGTTGAGGGGGAATCGGAGGGGCTGCCCGTCCTATATGATGGAGGGTGCAGGCTATCTCTTCCCTTACCAGAGAGAGCTGAGCGGGAAGGAAGGGAGTTGGAGTCCTCGACTCGTAGGGCGCAGAGCGGTTGGAGGCTCAAGAGCCAGACCTTGAAGGTCCTGGACCAGACCTCTCCATGATGAAGGGGGCTGTGCACGGTAGTCAGGGGGCTGTGCACTTAGAGACTGAAGCCTAAGCGAGAGAAGGAATTAGGTGTGTGGAGATGGTTGCCACGCAAAATCCGGAAGTTTTACCTGACCGAATGCCGTAATGATTTTTAGGGAGAGGAAAGTAGAGGGCGTGGAGCGTGCTCTAAAAGCTACGTATTTTGTTTTTTGTTTTGTTTGACTCATTTTGTATTTTGTTTATGGGACAAAAACAGTATATGGAGCGCTAGCTATGCCGTCTAAAAAACCGCCCCCCCCCAGACCAGGCAGAAGGACAGAGCTATAACAACCGTCTTGGGTAGAAAAAACTACTCCCCCCGGAACTCCTTCCCATAAACTACAAACCAATAACCCCTACTGCCAAGCGACAAAAGAAAGCTAGCTACTGGACAGTGAACTAAGAACGCGCCTAACCCCAAGAACGAAACACCTAAATGCAGAAACCCAAACTAAACCCCTAAGGGCAAATGGCCACAACTCAAATCCATCATTGGAACCCCTAGGTCATATGACGAGGGCCAGGAGGATGGAGCCGAAGCCGCAGGTGCATCGGGTATAAGGGAAACCACCCTGAAGGCGGCGACCGAGAAGCAAGCAGAGGAGGTGTGTGGCAGGCGTGCCAGCGACCGTGTCTCCTCCAGGACAACCGAGGATTGAGGCAGTAAGGTGCCAGCTTGAGAGGAGGTGGTAGTCGGGTACCAGGTGATCCGACCATGGAGAGGAGGCCTAAGCGAAGCAGGTCCTTTACGGCATCTCTCATCTAGTCCCTTGTTCTGGGAGAGATAGCATCACTGTAGTGGAGTGGATCCCACCACCTGGCAGCCAAACAGGCCCCAAAGCGTAGAGGAGGGGCAGATCCAATTCTGTGATGACAACCATGGGTAACAGCGTTCGTGTCCGACTAGGCAGCCTCTTATGGGGGCAAGAGAATGGAGAAATCGACCGGAGCCTGTAAGCTGTTCTCTCCTACTGCAACTGTAGTCCCGGCCGTCTGTTGAAGGTGGAAAAGGGGGTTGCCAACCGTGCCAACGCCTAAGCGAGGCAGGGTAGGAAGATGGGAAACATCACGAAGACGAGATGCCTCAACCAGGGATGGAACCAAGGGAATCAAGAAATAAATCAGGACCCCAAGGGAGAGGGGAAGCGAGGCCACCTCCTATAGCCGAGACGAGATGGAGGGAGATGGAGGGGGTGGGATGGTGGTGCTAGATGATGAAAGCCACAATAGTAACCATGGTGTTGAGTTTGCAATTGCCGGAGGTGTACCGGAGACGGAGGATGCTCTAAAAGCTAAGGACTTTTTTTCCTTTTTTTTTTTGTTTAACTCATATATTCTTTGTTAAGGTACAAGAACCTGTATGGAGCGCTAGCTATGGTAAAAACAAAACCTTAATTTCATACGCATTCCTCCGCCCCCCAGGGACCAAAACAACCCCCAAGACCCTCTGGTATGGGCCTAACCGCACATCCCGCCCCGCAAAGAAGCAATCGTCCCCTACAGGGAAGGCAGGAGAGGGAAGAAAACCCATCAGCGTCATCTCGACAAAGGAAAGAATAGAATAGGAAACCCCCAAATGCCTCTACAGGGGTCTGCGAATGAATATGTCTGCTGTCAGGCCCATGGTAGGACCCTGCAAGTGGCGAAGTGCCATGACAGGGCCGGCCAGCTCAACCCAGGAGATAGTGCAATACCAAGGTAGGCCAAGTGGTTGTTCAGCTGGGGGCGGGCCCCAAGCGTGGAGAGAGAGGACCACAGATGAGGAATGCCCGCAACCATTGATAGAGGGGGGCGGCCGATACTCCCCAGGAGGGAGGGGTGGACCCCAGCCGTGAGGTGTCTGGTGGTGCAAAAGGTTGGGTGGTGCCTGTGGTGACACCAGAGCCAGGAAAGAGTTGTAGACCTGCCGCGAGGGTGGTAGAAGTGAGAGCAGCACCAAGTGACACTGGCACGGAGGGGAGGCAGGAGGGGTAGGCAAAAGCACTACCACCTCAGTGAAGATGGGGCCCGAAGGCTGAGGCAGTAGGGTGCCAGCCAATCCTGGCAGTAGGGTGCCACCCGATCCCAGAGGAGGGGAGAGGAAGAGGGCAAGGGAGCAATGATCGGGTCAAACAATACGGCAGGAGGCTGCAACTAGGGTCACAGGAGTAGGCAAGGCTACCCCCGATAGCCCAGAGGACCATCATCCCAACTGACCATCCAGCCATCACCAAGCCGTCAAAGCCGACCGTGCTCATGCTAAGCGAGGTGAAGCAAAAGTGGGGTAGAGAGGACAGAGACCGCACGATGAGGCCCCCGGAGTGAGGAGAGGACTCCCATCCAGTAGAGGCGAGATGCTAGATGAGGGAAGGAGTAGAAGAGAGGCCTCGATGGGCAGAGGGATGGAAAGAAACAGCCTGCACCCCCCGGCGGGGGGGTGCAAGGCTATAGAAAAGTGGTGATGATTCCTCGGTGTTGAGTCGTTCCTGATTAGGAAATATTTTTCAATGACCAGAGGTGTAGCAGAGACGGAGGATGCTCTAAAAGCTACATCAGCGGAAATAAATCCTGCGTCAGATGCGCGGGCGCCGCGTCCGGACGCCCGGTGTTTTTCCCCTGCGTCCCCTGCGTCCCTCGCGTCTGGTCTTGCGTTGCAACGGCCAGCCGCGTCCGCTGCATCCTCCATTTCAACCCCCGGTTTATCCCGTCATCTGCGACGCCTCCCACGTCCGGCCGTCCTGACGCCGTCCCCACTCACCTCCTACATTTCATTCTATTCCGGACGCCCGTATCAGCACCTTCTTTCTCCATCCTGTTGTAACGCATTCGGCGTATCTGCTCTTCTCAGGGCGGCGATACCGTGTTTTGATACCCGGCGTCCCCCCGTCTGGTTCACATCGTCCCATCCTCTGGCGTCTGGACTCGGTCCACATCTCCCCCGGGAGCCTGCACCTCACTGGAAACTCCTGACACCACACTTCTACTTTCAGAATTGGGTCCTACCGATTTCAGGACTCTTTATCTCGTGTAGGCTTCCATTTGCCACTACCCCATTCCCACTGTGAATGTCATATCTCGATCAAGTTTATTTCCATTTTATGACTTCCGAATCTATCTACATTATGCTATCTACGGAGGGTTACAACTCCAAGAGCTTCCCATTATGTGATATCCACGCCAGAGCCCTCATTCTCGCCCTTCTCTTGCCGTAAGCGCCTAAGTCCCATATGTTGAATGCCATCAATTCCTAGGTGTGCCAGCCCCACGCCCATACTATGAGAACGGGATGCAAAGACCGGTTTTGGCCCTGCGCCGCATCGTGCTTCCCGTGGGATCGAATACTGGCTGAGCGATTTGCCAAATCGTTCAATATATTTCATTGAACGTCCGTAAATCGATCCGACTATTAACAAGCCAGCACTGTTCCGCGTCCTGGATCAAGTGCGCCAAGCCGGTAATGGTGCCAATATCTACTATGGTAAATCTTCGGGTACCCTGCTTCAGCTGTACGGTGATGAGATCATGAAACTCGGATGGGCGTCCCGAGTTAACTACGCTCAGCAGTTGGACACACGCGAGTCGGTAAACCCTCTCGCCCTGTGTGCAGTCTCGGAGTTTGAAGAGTGCCACAAGTTTCCCTGGCAGGCGTCCTCTTGGTGCACCATACATCTCCTCCCCACCAGTCCGTACCCAAACCCAATCATTGCGGCTTCCCTGTTTCCGGGACGGCTCGTCTCCTGTGGATCGCGCCCGGTGTATGTCGTAAACATCTGTTTCCTGAAACGCCAGAACAGGAATTTCAAGTTGTGTTAGGAGCTCGACCGGAAGATACCGGAGTACCGCAGGATCTTCCGGAAGCCGGCAGTCAAGGGGCAGGCCTTGACGGCTATATCGAATCAATTCCCCACAGAGGTTCTCAATCGAGATACCCAAGACGTTGCAAAAATCTGAAGCATCAGAAACATCAGCACGACATCCTCTCAGGACCCTACGGCGGGTCTCTGGTACGGATAGTGGTCTCGCCGGGTCCAATAGTTTAACAATGTCAGCCGGGATGTGGGCCCCGCGACGTCGTAGGAAATCTAAGTTCAGAAGCCGCATTCGGATCGAGTGTTGTCGGCCGTAGCTGTGGAGTATCTGCCGGGCAGCATCATTTTTATTCGAGCGTCGCCATCCGGCTTTAATCTGTTCCTTATGGGCCAGCTCCCCAAACTCGGTAGAATACATTGGAATGTTGCCAAACCGGGTTACGTGATCGCAAAAGTGAGCAAGTAGATGCATCTTGATAAAATGGAAATGACTTTCTGTATGGATCAAGTCCAAACGCTGGTCGTCTTCAATCTCATGTTGCTGCACTCGCGTCTGGAGCCGGTTGGATTTCGCGCCAGCTGGTAATTGAGTTACGGCTGCTCTGCGTTGTTCTCTCCGTTGCTCCTGAACTTTTGCTTGTGTGCGTTTTGATATCCGAAAGTCGAGGAAAACATCCTTCGTCGCATGGAACCAGTTGAGATAATTTTGCATATAATCTAAAGTCTCCTGTGTATGGCTTCGGTATTGTGCCATTAAACTGAAATCCAGTAAATATCTAACGCACGCCAGGGCGCGTTTGAAGGGCCCTACTTGTGTACTGTCGGGTTGTCTCAGTGCCACGGCAAGCACTCCCAGAAGACAGCGACCCAGGTTCCTCATCTCCTTTCCTTGCCACTGCGTAACCTCGCGGTACGCTTTTTTCGGAACAAAGAATCCCGGATACGGTGGTAAAGCCTTCCAGGCGTCGTGTAACGACCCTACG
>LN891142.1:12784-28368 GCA_900010015.1 Tuber aestivum
TGATAGTGGTCTTTACCCTGGCAGAGTGCTGACTTTGATGTCAGATTCCCCAGGCGTCCTTTGGGTGCAGGTTCTGAGACTCGGCAGCCAGATTCTACTCGATGCTAGCTTTCTAATGGTCTTCTAGAAGTCTTTCTAGTGCCAATATTGGTGCAGTTATCTCCTGTCAGATAAGTTGTTTGGGCCGGATTCATAGTAAAGGGTTAGGGAGGGGGGGGGGGCGCTTTGTTTCTGTATCATGTATTATAGAACTGACTTGAATATGATGAGAAATACTATTTATATGAAAGGTTTCAGAATCTACATATGTGACCTGGGTTACAAGGTCTAATTCTGGTATTGCAGTAGTGCTTGCTTGTGTTCTGGCCGTATCCTGAGTTCTGCTACCAAGGCTCGCTTGCGTTCTGGCTGCATCCTGAGTTGTGAAACCAAGACTCACCTGTGTTCTGGCTGCGTCCTGAGTTCTGGCGCAAAGGACCGTTGCGTCCTGAGATTCGGTAGCTGCCGTCTTGCATCCTGATTAACGGTTTGCGTCCTGTGCGTCCTGTACGTCAAATGCACAAGACGCACAGGATACAAGCTTTTATTTTTGCTGATGAATACCTTGGCTCGAATGATTGAGGAACTCCAAGAACAATGAAGGACTGATAGAAAGACCTTCGACTTGTTCCAAAAGAAAGCCGCAAAAGACCATAAGGACCTAACCGCGGCCCTCAACGACAAGCTGACGGAATATGTCAATAATTCCAATGAGCACCGAAAGGCAGTCAAAGACAGGGTAAAGCGACAGGAAAAGGAATTTGCCACTTTGTCACGGCAAATGAAGGATTTCCAAACCAATGTCAGGACCGAAATAGTGAATATGACAGGAATAATGAGTGAGCTAATTGCCGATGGAGTAACCCTAGCATTAGAAAGATGATTTGGAAGGGTCCCAACAGGCCACACCAATTAACCAGGCAATGTTGGTTTCTCACCTCTATCTCCTCCGAGCTCCTACGAAGGAGCTTCCTATGCCGGAATAGTCCCTGAGACCGACGCGGACCACCAAAGTACTTACGTCCTACCACCACCACCGGTGCCCCCTAAAAAGGACCCAAATGGGGGTGGACCTCCCGGCGGAGGCGGTGGTCCTCGCAGCAGAGGCGGTGGACCTCTCGGTGGAGGCGGTGGACCTCCCGGCAGAGGCGGTGGACCTCTCGGCGGAGGTGGTGGACCTCCCGGCAGAGGCGGTGGACCTCCCGGTGGAGGCAGTGGACCACCCGGTGGCAGTGGTGGCCCTCCCGGCGGAGGAGGACTACCCGATGGACCAGGAAATATGCACTTTGAGGCTGAAGAATGGGCAGCCTTGATGACGCGAGCAGTGGCTGGGGCTAGTAGGAAACCAGCCGAACTGCCATCCTACTTCGAAAATCTTAGTTACCAGAAGGTGGAAAACGGGTTAACAGAATGCGAAGATTATTTTCCAAGAAACCCTCACCATTGGGAACACGATCACGACAAGATCGTGTGTACCCTAGGCAGGACGAAAGGTAAGGATATGATACCCTTCAAGGAATGGTACCGAAATGCCATGGGTGGACTAGCAGGCCAGCAGAGATGAGAGGAGTTCCAAATGTGGGAAAATTTCCGAGTGGAAATAACTTAGCATTACGCTCCGTACAACGAGGCTCGAAAGGCACTGAATCAGATGACGAAAGTGCCTTGCCATAACAACATCGAGGCATATATTACTCAACTCGAGTTGTTGAATATCCAAGGGCAAATGAAGGGTCAAAGTTGGAGACAACTTGTGGAAAGTAAACTCCTGCCGTCCATCCTGCTTAGGACGTCATATGAGGAAGTTGACTTGGATGATGCATGGATAAAACAGCTACGAGCTTTAGACATGAAGGACGAGGATGTCACGAACTGTGACTAAGCAAGGCAGATTTCACATAGCTCGGATTCCCGAGTTATAGGTATGTTGGGATTTCACATGACGCACACTAGTACGCCATAGGTTATTATGTTTACCTGTTCGTGACTCACAGTTGTGAGTCACACGATGTTATGACTTTCGCACATGACTCATACTTATGAGTCATGGGTTTCACTCGGGTGACGCGAATTGCGCACCTGACCTGGTTATTATGTTTTGATTGGTTTAGGCATGTTGCGCAGCGACTCATAAGAGTCGTCTGATGGATTTTATATGACTCAGGGTTATGAGTCACAGGGTTCGCGTGATGCGAGGTATGAGTCACGCCAGGTGAAGAGCGACTATATAAAGGGTCACTAGGACCCCGAGTATGAGCTCTTCACACGTTCTTCTAGTTTATTTCCTACCTTTAAATTATTATCAATAAAACCTACCTTTACGCTCTTTAAGATTTATCTTAAGAAACCCGAGAAGTGTCTTTCCTCTCACGAGAAGAGATTAAAGTCCGAGGCGAGGACTGAGGAGAAGAATAAGGAGATAGGCGCGAGTACGATAGTAGTCAAAGGACTAGACTATCAGGATCGCGTAGGCATAGGCCTAAGAGCTATCACCTTACAGAGAAGTATAGTTACCTGTCGCTAGGTCCTACCCGGTAGGATTCTTAACAGAGGAATTCAACAAGCAACTCCGCTTGAAAAGCGGTAGCTCCGCGACGACAATTCCGAAAAGGAGGTTTGGGGACAAGGACTGAAGTAGCCAACCTAAGGGAAAGGCTAAGACTTGGTCCCCAGCAAAACGAGACGAGAAAGGAAAGTGGAAACCCACGACAACAGGCTCGTCACCTACGAAACGAGTACATACTGATTGGAAATCGGCCCACGAGGGAATTACACAGGAAACAATCGACTCACGGTGCAAGAATAATGGCTGCCCGCGCTGTGGACTCAGTAATCATATGTGGGGACAATGTCGAAAGGCCACCATGGTAAACCTAACTACTGGGCGCTGGATCGCAGTCCCGAGAACCCGACGAGTGGAAGTCCGCCCAAAACCTGCGGGTGGAAAGGTGGGCCAAACTCGAGCAAACCCAGCATCTCGGATATGGGAAACGACTTCGGATTAAGCAAGAGTATAGAAACGAAGTCCAGGGCAACGGTAGAGCATCTGTACAAGAGAAGCGCACCCTACATAGGATGGTCAGCAAGACAAAGAAATACGTGATCTTGTTTGGCAGTACATCTCTCTCCGACCTATGCATAGATGCTCTTTGGAACGCATTATGTAAGAATGATGCAGAGGTGCACTCTGAGAAAGTGCCGAAGGATGCAAAGTGCCTCAGCAGCAGGATGCACACCCTTCGGAGGACTCTACAGGCGTTGCATGTGAAAAGTGGCCAAGAAGATCGGGAGTACAACCAGATAGTGCACACCTATCGAACCAGCTAGACAGGAGTCCAAGCTGGCTGGACGCAGTCTGATAAGAGTTGAAACTGGCAATAGAGCGCTCAGCAAGGTAGTACACCTGATAGAAAGAGTCCCAGAAAGACGTACCAGTTTAAAACGGCTCTACGCGAGGAAAGACAACTTGATGTCCAAAGACTCCACACGCATTAGTCATAAACGGGGCATCTCGCAACGAGAGGCTGGTGCAAGTACGGGAAGGGGCACCCATGGCGACGGTAATGGGGTAGTCCATCATCAGGATAAGGGAAACTGGGAACAGCGTGCTCGCCCCAGGGAGTCCCCCCATGGTGGGAACCAAAAGCAAACCCTAAGGCCGGGTTAAAAGGTCGATCCTCGACTCAGTTTGGGTTTCTGAGTTCGGTATGATTAAATATCGTTATTGAGGGTAATGAAGCGAAACGTCCTAAGGTTGTCTGAGGAGGCTTTAGTAGCCGAAACCATGCTCGCGTGGTAACAATCACTACCCCCGCAACTATGAGCAAGCGACAGACAACCAACCAGGGCCCCTATGTGGGACCCAAATGAGCCAAAACCAATGTTCTAGAACCGGAACGATACAAGTGCCCTGAAGGCACAGCATACCTTTGTTCCAACAAAGATCGAGTACCGATTCGTGTGTTATTAGACTCGGGCTCAAATACCTTTGTCATTAGCAAAAGTTTAGTACAACGATTGGGCATACCCACAGAAAGACGAAAGAAGCCTCTCTAGATCGAGGGGTTTGATGGCAGACCCTCTAAGGAAAATGGATGACTTTATACCCATCCTATACGGTTGGAAATAGGAACCAACCAACACTCGTCACTTGTATTCTGCGACGTGGTTAATACAGTCGTACCGGATATGATTATACCTTTCGGTTGGTGGCATGACCAACATCCGATCACCAATATTGACAACTCGAAATTTTGGACGTTTACAGATGAAAGGTGCATGGACCATACCGGACCCGCATAAGATCCTATTGAAGTACAATGGGATGAGTCCCTACTACTTGATGAAAAAGCTATATTTGTCAGATGAATGCATGCCAAAGGCATGATAGCGCCTTTTGAGTACCTCGACGAACCCTGGGAAGTAGCTTGGAAAAGATTGCCTAAGTGCTACCAGGACTATAAAGACATACTTTCCACACAAACCTTGGATCGATTACCGGACCATAGCGAATTCAATCACAAAATCAAGCTGGTCGAAGGAGCTAAGCCACCATGGGGACCAATATATCCAATGTCGGAAAAAGAACTTAAGGTTCTAAGAGAATACCTGGATGAGATGACTAAGAAAGAAAAGATAATTCCTAGTAAATCCCCGTACAGAGCACCAGTTCTTTTTGCCCCAAAACCTGGTGGTGGCCTACGACTATGTGTGGATTATCAGAAGTTAAATGAGCTTACGATTGCAAATAAATGTCCACTACCTCTGATGTCGGAGTTACAGGACAGAGTGGAAGAATGCGACATTATGTCGCGAATTGATTTAGCCAAAGGCTATAACTTGGTTCGAATAGCAAAAGGTCATGGAGATAGAACCGCTTTTGAGACAAAGTATAGTTTAAAACAGTACGAGGTCATGCCTTTTGGACTAATTAATGCACCTGCAATATTTTAGAGCCTGATGAATGTCGTGCTAAAGGAATTTTTGGATCAAGGAGTCGTATGTTATATAGATGACATACTGATCTATTCAAAAATCGAAAAGAAACACATCGAACTCGTACGAAAAGTCCTAAGGCAACTACGATGGCATAAGTTAGCCATCTCGCTAAAAAAATTGGTCTTCCACGTGAAAGAGTTGGAATTTTTAGGATATATTATCTCAACAACAGGAGTGTTGCTGAGTGAGAGAAAGGTGGACGCCATCAAGAAATGGGTGCCGCCAAAATCTATAAGGGACATACAAATTTTCATGGGTTTCGTGAATTTTTACTGACAATTTATAAAGAATTTCTTGGCTATTTACAAACCTATTACAGAATTGTTGAAGGTAAACCCAAGTGGTTTCCTGTGGACTGACGAAGCAAACGAATCCTTCGAACTTCTTAAAGAGAAGTTTGTTACTGCACCCATCTTATGCCATTTCAAACCCGAACGGGATACGGTCGTGGAAACTGACGCTAGCGATTTTGCCTTGGGCGGTGTACTCTCCCAGTTTTTGGAAAACGACTACACCCCATCGCTTACCACTCCCAAAAGTTGAATCCCGCTGAACGCAAGTACGATATCCATGACAAGGAACCCCTTGCCATTGCCGAAGCATTCAAAGAATGGCGACATTATTTGATGGGAACGGATCGTCCGATTAACGTGTATACAGATCACCAGAATCCGCAGTACCTCCTCACCATGAACGCCTGGAGCGCCCGACAAATTCGCTGGGCGCAGAAGTTGACCGATTTCAACTTCAAAATTGTTTATCGACCAGGAACAAGCAGCGGCAAACCAGATGCGCTGAGTAGGTGGCTGGAGTACTGCCCTGAGGGAGGAGCTGAACGAACTGAGCAGGCGATTCTAAAACCAGCGCACTTCGCCATTATCCGAATTTCTATAGTTCTAGGATCGGAAGACGACAAGAAAGTAACAGTCAACCCTACATAAAACCTATTTCGAGCAATGCGACTCTGCCCTGAGGCTAAGTTACCAACCAAAGGGACCAGAGAAGCAGCTGGCTATGATTTATATGCATTAAAAGATACTATCATATCAGGAAAAGAACAAGCACTACTTGAAACCAGAATAGCAATAGCAGTACCAAAAGGAACTTACGGTCGCATCGTACCAAAAAGTGGCTTAGCTACCAAATACAGAATTGACACCCGCGCCAGCATCATCGATGCTGATTACCGAGGAGAAGTCAAGGCACTGCTTTACAACACGCATAGGGAAGACTACAAAGCACAAGCTGGCACTAAGATTGGTGTTAAGAATCCTACCAAGTAGGACCTAGCAACAGGTAACAATACTTCTCTGCAAGGTGATAGTTCTCCGGCCTGTGCCTACGCGATCCCAATAGTCCAGTCCTATGACTATTATTGTGTCCGCGCCTATCTCTTTCTTCTTCTCTTTAGTTCTCGCCTAGGACTGAATCTCCTCTCGTGGGAGGAAAGACAATTCTTGGGTTTCTGAAGATAAATCTTAAGGAGTGTAAAAGTAGGTTTTATTGATAATAACCTGAAGGTAGGAAATAAACAAGAAGAACATATAAAGAGCTCATACTCTAGGTCCTAGCAAACCTTTTTTATAGTAGCTCTTCAGCTGGCGTGACTCATACCTCGCGTCACGCGAACCCTGTTACTCATAACCATGAGTTATGCGAAATCCATCAGACGACTTCTATGAGTCGCTGCGCAATATACCTAAAACCAATCAAAACATAATAACCAAGTCAGGTGAGCAACTCTCGTCGCCTGAGTGAAACCCATGACTCAGAAGTATGAGTCATGTGCGAAAATCATAACATCGTATGACTCACAACTGTGAGTCACCAACAGGTAAACATAATAACCTATACCGCACTAATGTGCATCATGTGAAATTCCAACATACCTATAACCTCGAAGTCCGAGTTATGTGAAATCTGCCTTGCTTAGTCACAGTTTGTGACATTAGCTCTCCTCTCCCGCAGCCCGAGTCCCATCAGACTTATATCAACCTTTCCTCCAATCCCCATGCCCTGTCTGCTGCCAGTCCCCACTTGGTTTCCCTGTTCAGCCAAGTACTTACTTTCTGCACTCTCGTCAGGGCCCTTTCCGCCTCCTTCTCTTCTCTCCTCCAGTCATTCTGGAGTGCCTTCCTTATCCTTGTTTCCTCCCTTAGCTCGCTCTGGAGCTGTCCTATCTTCTCCCCGTGCCATTCTAGCAATTCTTTTGTCTCTTCTGCTTCCGCCAACAATTTCATTACCATTGTTTCCGACTCCTCTTGTTCTATCTCTTTCTCCCACAATACGTGCCTCTCTTTCCTGGTTTTAGCCCATTTCTGTTTTTTTGCCCCCCTCCTACTCGACTCCGTCCTCGGAGTTGGTTGTATGTATTGGACCAGAGCCACTGGCTCTGGTGTGGGGGATCTCGTCGGTGATCCCAGAGGTGAGCTCTTGGGTGGCCATTGGTTCGTCTCCCAAGGCCAGTATCCACAGCCTTCTTTCTCGCTTATGTGCACTTGGCACCCGTCGTCGTAGCAACCTGTCCATAACAGGTTCGCGTATTACCTTTCGGGTGTCGTGGTCTTCCTCAGGTTGAGGTCCACCAGGTTGGTCCAGTCTTTGTCGCTCAGCTCCTCCTTGATTGGAGCTGGTTGCGGGGTGGGGGTCCAGTATCCCGGACTTGTTGGTGTGATGTGTTTGAATGCATCGTGTCCTGGTAAGGGTTGTAGGGTTGACGGCATCGTTATCGCACCTCTTCCTTTGGGATACTCCCACTGGTAGGAGTCTGTGCAGTGTAGTTGCAGGATTGATTGCGAGGAGTCTGGTGCGTCTGCGACTGTCGGTTGTTGGTTTGCGGGCGTATTTTTGGTTAAATTGTTGGATTGCATTTTGTGTGTGTTCGAAGTTCCCGGCTGGGTACCAGGTCTTATCATGTTCTGGAGAGTATCCAGTCCACTTTGCTCTGTACTGCAAGCAACCGTAGTGTAACCGAGAGTCAATGATTTGTTCAAGTTCATATTCTGACTCAGCGTCTATCTTGATAGGCGGTGGAGGGGGTTTTTCTTGTGAGGGTAATGGATTATCTTGATAGGGTTCGAGTAAGCTGATGTGGAAGGTGTTATATATTTTCATTGACAGTGGGAGGTCGAGCTTATAAGCTCGGCTTCCTATTTTTGCCAATATCTTGAATAGACCTATTTTCTTGTAATCCAGTTTTTTCGTCGGTCGTCTGGTCCGTATGTTGCGCGGTAGTAACCAAACCATATCTCCTAATTTTAGGTTTGGATCGGGTTTCCTGTGGCGATCGTTGTGTTCCTTTTGTCGTAATTGTGCCGTGACCATTTCGTTTCGTAATCTGTCATGTAGTTGACTCATATCCTTTTTATCCATTATCTTTTCTTGGAGCATATGACCTATGGTTTCGTATTCTAGACGGGTGCCATAATTTGCGAAGAAAGGAGTCGTCTTGATTCTTTTTTGTTTTCCGTTGTTGTAGGTGAACTCGGTTAGTGGTAGCCAGTCATACTAATCACCTTGTTGGTAGTTAACGTATGTGCGGAGATATTGTTCCAATATGCCATTAATTCTTTCCGTTTGCCTATCTATTTAAGCGTGGAAGGCGGTGCTCATTGGTCGTTCGATTCCTAATTTTTCTGTTCTTTCCTTCCACACCTTGGAAGTAAATAGTGATCCCCTATCGCTAATGATATCTCTGGATAATCCGTGTAGTTGGTATATTTCTTTTAGAAATATGGTTTCGAACTGCCGTGCCGTCATATTCGTTGTGCATGGTATGAAGTAACTCATTTTGGTCAGCCGATCTACTACCACTAGTATGGCGTCATGATCGTTGGACTTGGGTAATTCGGTTATAAAGTCTAAGGATATAGACTTCCATGGTTTTTCTGGAGCCTCGTTTGATTTGAGTAATCCGTAGGGTGCATGTCGTACCACTTTGGTTCTTTGGCACATGTCGCAATTCTTGACATATCGTTTGATGCCAGTGTCTTCTCTTATCTTGGGCCAGTAATATCTTCGGTTGATGAACTCGGTAGTTTTGGTAGTTCCTCCATGTCCTGCATATGGAGGGTCGTGATGGTATCGTATGATTTCCCTGCGTAACTCTTCTTTGTCTGGTACCCAGATTTTCCCTTCGTACTACAGGTAGTCGTCTTTCCATTGGCACAGTCCTAAGGCTACTCCCTTGACTTCCTTGATTCCTTGTGCCAGTTTTTCCTTAATGGCTTGGATTTCCTCGTCTTGCAAACTTTCTCCCTTGATATCTTCTTCTAATGTTGTTTGTGTATTGATTTCATTCAGGGACTCATATCCACTGCCTTCATCCTTTGATTGGAAATATTTTTCTTTTCGTAACAGTATTTGTTGTTTCTGTTTGATTCTTTCATCTTCCGAATCTTTTGGTTTGTCCACTGATCGTCTCGTTAAGGCATCTGGCTTTCCTCCTTCTTTTCTGGGGCAGTATTCGATCTTGAAGTTGTAGGTGCTGAGTTTTTCCATCCACCTTATCTGTCGTCCATTTAGCTTCTTCATTGTCATGAAGGGTACCAAGTTCTTGTAGTCAGTGAGTATTTTGACTGGTGCTTGCTTGTTTTGCGTGTATCTTCTCCATTCTTTCAGTGCTTGAACTATTGCTAATAGCTTTTTGTCATATACGTCGTAGTTGCATTCCGCTGCGGTCATTGTTTTGGATCGGAAAGCCACTGGTCTCCATTTGCCATCCTCGCATTTTTGAGAGAGTATGCCTAAGCATACATATTTCGAAGCGTCTGTTTCGATTATCGTTTCCTTTGTTGGGTCGAAATGTACCAGTATTGGTCCTTTGGTGATCTTGGTCCTTAGTTCATCGAACACTTCTCTTTCTTTGGTACCCCACTCCCATTTGACATCTTTTTTCGTTAGGTTGTACAGTAGTTTAGCTGTTCGGCTAAAACCCTGTATAAACCTTCGATAGAAGTTGCAGAATCCCCTAAAGCATTGGATATCTGTTTTGTTCTTTGGGTATTCCCATTCCCATATAGCTTTGGTTTTAACTGGGTCCATCTGAACCCCTTCCCCCTTGATAATGAATTCTAGGTATTCGGTTTCCTTTTTGTGGAATTCGCATTTGCTGGGTTTGCACCTCATTCCTGACTCTTTGATGTCTGCCATTATGATAGGCATCCTGAATGTCCAATTTGGTAAAGTATTTGGCTGATGCTAGTCGATCCAATACTTCTCCCATTAGAGGTAGGGGATATCTATCCTTTTTGGTTATGTGATTGAGTGCTCGGTAATCAATGCATAACCTTAATTTTCCATCCTTTTTTTTGATAAACAGGATGGGTGATCCTCCATTGGCGTAAGATGGTTGAATCTATCCTCTTTCCAGGTTCTGTTCAATGTATTTCCTTAGTTATTCGAGTTCGGTTTCTCCTAGTGGGTATATTCTCTTCTAAGGTAGTCCTTTGCTAGCTTGCTCGAAATTGATCTCCAAATCGACATCTGGCCTATGAGGATGTAACTTGGTCGATTCCTTTTCTTGGAACAAGTCTAGATGTTGATGGTATTCCTTGGGTACCAAACAGTCTAGTTGTTAGTCCTTTGTCTGAGGTCGACTCCTTATGGCTAGCTCTGTGCTGATATTGATCTTTGCTAGGCTTGTTCCTTGCTTTTGATAATCCCATTTCAGAATTCCTGCCGTTTCTCCCTTACAATAGAATTTCCCGAAGGCTTGTGCCGATATCCTGTTGATTTCGATCCTTCATGCTGTTTCTGGTAGCGGCGTCTTCTGGTCGGTACTGCCGAACCCTTTGGTTCCTCTGGTGGTCTTGGTCAGGTTCTCCACTTCTTGGAGTTCCTCTTCATTGATTTTCTCGATAATCAACTGCGCGATTTTATCGCCTCTTTTCACCATATAGTCTTTGTTGTCTTAGTTGACCATGACCACCTTTAATTCACCTGTGTAATCGGCGTCTATTACTCCAGCATTGGTAGTGAGTCGGTGTTTGACTGCGAGACTGCTGCGTGGTGCTATACACCCATAGGTTCCTTGAGGTAATTCTATGGCTATACCTGTTGGCACAACTACCAGCCCCTTGGCCGGTATCTTGACTTCTTCATTGGCATATAGGTCGTGCCCTGCTGCCATCTTGGACTCTTTAGTGGGTATCTTTGCTTCTTGGCTTAACTTTTTGACTTTGGTCCTTGGGTTCCTTCTTGGTTGAATTTGCTTGAACTTCGCGTCTAAGTTCTCTTGAATCGCTTCTTCTTCAAGGGTTGAATGTATTACCGGCGAGCTGTTGAGACACCATGTTGTACATCGTTCACTGATAAATGCAACCTTTCCTTCTTCCTAACTGCTGGTGGGGTTGTGTTGTCGTAACCATGGCATCCCTAGAATTATCTCATGGTGTTGCAGATTCGCCACTTGGAAGGTCGCCACTTCCCTATGATTTCCAATGTTCATAGGTAGTTGCGCTATATGGGTAATTGGCCCCATATCGCTGGGTTTTCCATCTGCGAGCTAAATCTGCCTTTCCTTCTTCGTTTTCTTGGTTTTTGACTGATGTTTCTTGCATAATTCTTCGTCTATGAAGTCTTCTGTTGCTCCTGAGTCGAGCATCGCATGTATCTTAGTTGCTTGTTTTTTTGTGGTTGTATATTGTAGTTTTGATCATGATATGATCATTGATGTTGTTGTTCTTTTTCTGACTTAAAAGAGTGTAGTAGTTGGCCGTCGAGATGCATTTGTCCTTCGGAGGATCCTGCAGACCATCTATTGCTGGGGACCTTCATCTTTTGCCACCATTTCGTATTCGTCTTCGATATCGATTTCCCTTATATTGCTGCGGGGTTAGAACGTAGTGTTTAGCTTGGTGTTCTGTTGACTTCTTCCTTGATTTGGGTTGGCTGCTCACCTGCAATCCTTTATCATGTGCCCTGCTATTCTGCATCTTAGGCACAGGTTGTAGTTTCGTCTCCTAAGGTATTCGTCTCTTCTGAGGTTGAGCGACGGTCTTTTCCTTGTTGCATCCAAGTCCATTGCATCGCCTCCTTGCGTAGTGGTCCTATAGGTCTCTTTCTGGTTTCTCTGGTATGTTTGGTTAGACTGGCTTGAGGCGGGCTGAGTCTTTTGTATCCAGTCTAGTTGTCCAAATTGAATCTCTTTTCGAATGGCCCAGCTAGCCATAGCTTCTGTTGTTATGAATTTTTCCTCGCTGTATCTCCAGGCTTCTTGATAGGTTCTTTTCAGACCTTTCATGAACCACCTCATTGCTGTTGCTTCGTCGCATTCGGCATCATATTGGAGAAGTCTGAATTCGTACCAATAATCGGTGACATTCTTTGTTCCTTGTCTGATGTCTTCCAATCTGTTTCGCGCCGATTGACTAAGTTCCATAATCATGAACTGGGCTTCGAATATGATTTTGAAGCTGTCCCAGGTTGTCCATGGTATGGGTGTCTGACTGAGCACTATAGGAGTAACCCACGGTAGGGCTGCTCCTTTGAGTAGTGTCAAGGTGTATCGTAACTTGTCGTCATCGTGTTCTTGGTTACACCCTACTGCATTGAAGTATGTGAGGAGTTGGACCATAAATCCTCGTAGTTTGCTTCCTTCCCCATCGTATCTTGGTGGAGTTTTGAGTTTTGGCTTCTGATCTTTGTTTCGGAATTCCTCTCGTACCATCTGTTGGACTTCCTCTCTAGTGAACAGGGCTGGTCCCGCTGGTGGCGGTCCAGGTGGTGGTGCTGGTCCTGACATTCTTTCAGGTCTTGGTGTATCTGGAGTTTCTTCTGGTAAAGGTGGAGTGATTGGTTCTGGGGTGACGGGACTAGTTGATCTTGCTGAGTGTCGACTTGCTTCGCTAAGAGCTTCTTCCAGTCCTCCTAATCCTAGACTATCGTCTTGGACGTCTATTTCTCCCTCATGATCTCTGTTGAAAGGATCCGTGGTGTAATCGTTAAGTGTCGCATTGAAGACACCTTCTAATGTTAAGAATCCTACCGAGTAGGACCTAGCGACAGGTAACGATACTTCTCTGCAAGGTGATAGTTCTCCGGCCTGTGCCTATACGATCCCAATAGTCCAGTCCTATGACTACTATCCCGTCCGCGCCTATCTCCTTCTTCTTCTCTTTAGTCCTTGCCTAGGACTTAATCTCCTCTCGTGGGAGGAAAGACAATTCTTGAGTTTGTTAAGATAAATCTCAAGGAGCGTAAAGGTAGGTTTTATTGATAATAACTTGAAGGTAGGAACTAAACAAGAAGAATGTGTAAAGAGCTCATACTCTAGGTCCTAGCAACCCTTTTATATAGTAGCTCTTCACCTGGCGTGACTCATACCTCGCATCATGCGAACCCTGTGACTCATAACCATGAGTTATGTGAAATCTATCAGACGACTTCTATAAGTCGCTACGCAATATAGCTAAAACCAATCAAAACATAATAACTAAGTCAGGTGAGCAACTCGCGTCGCCTGAGTGAAACCCATGACTCAGAAGTATGAGTCATATGCGAAAATCATAACATGATGTGACTCACAACTGTGAGTCACCAACAGGTAAACATAATGACCTATGCCGCACTAATGTGCGTCATGTGAAATCCCAATATACCTATAACTCAGAAGTCTGAGTTATGTGAAATCTGCCTTGCTTAGTCACAGTTTGTGACAATTGCCCAGTTTATCTTAGAGAAGATTCACACTGGTGAACTCCAAGAATAGATAGAGTTGGACGATACGGAAAGAGGAGAACAAGGATTTGGGAGCACGGGAACTGGATTAACTGAGACCCCACCTCATATCAACCTCCTAAACGAACACTTGAACCTCAACTAACACTTCGACTTAACCGACGAAGAAACTCATGACCAACTGCATAAAGAATCAGTAGTCATGGCAATCAGGGTAGTGCTATATACAAACTCCAAGAAGTTCCACGAAGAGTTTACATCATCAGTAAAGAAGGCAGGAGAGGAAGATCAGGACTGGGAATCCAGGAGAAAGGAATTAGAAAGATTAAGAAATGATAATGCACAATAGCCTAAGCACTGGTCAACCAAAGATGGGCTCATCTATTTTAAAAATAGGCTGTACGTACCAGCCTCTGAGGAACTACGAACCTTGATCGTGAAAAGTTGTCATGACTCCAAAGTGGCCAGACATTTCGGACAAGAAAAGACTCTACAAATCATTATGCGAGATTTTCACTGGAAAGGATTAGCCGATTGGGTCAACGACTATGTTCGGTCATGTGATGAATGCCAACATAGTAACGCCCCAAGACACACCAAGTACAGTTTCCTACAACCGTTACAAATACCTTGCGCAGCTTTGAACTCAATTTCTACAGACTTTATTACACAACTTCCTCCGTCAAACGACAATACCCAGATTATGGTTGTAGTCAACTGATTTACCAAAATGGCCCACTTTATACCATTACCAACCACTGCAAGTGCTAAGGATGTGGCAACCGCATTCCTACAAGAAGTTTGGAAACTTTATGGGTAGCCCACCGAAATCGTTTTGGACATGGACACCAAGTTTACAGGAGAATTCTGGGAATCACTGTGCGCATCACTGGACATCAAACGAAGAATGTCAACCGCCTACCATCCTCAAACTGACGGACAAACCGAAAGAACCAACCAAGTGCTGGAAGGTTACCTTCGAAGTTTCATCAATTACGATCAGGATGATTGATGTTCCCTACTACTACTAGCCGAGCACGTATACAACAACTTGGTAACCCAAGCACATAGTTTAACCCCATTCTACACAAACTACGCTTATCATCCACAAACGGAGTGGATGAAAGAAAGAGAAGTATGGAATCCAGGAGCAACAACCTACGCTCACTGGATGAAGGAAATACACCAACAAGCCCGAGACACCCTATGACTGACTCGAGAAGCGATGAGCAAATACTACGACCCCAAGGATAAACAACAACCAGATTACAAGGTTGGAGACCGAGTAATGAACAATACAAAAAATATTTGAACGAAACAACCATCCAAGAAGTTGAGCCCAAAACTTTACGGACCCTTTCGAATACTCAAGAAACGAGGTGAATGCGCCTTTCAGTTGGAGATTTCAGAACGGTGGAAAATACGCCCTGTATTTCATGTGTCGCTCCTCGAACCCTACCAAACATCGGTTTGACCAGAAAGGGAACAGAGGCTGCAGGCACCAGAAGAGATCAATGGCGATCTGGAATGGGAGGTTGAGAAGATCGTTAAAAGCGAGATTCTCTTCTATAACAACAAAGTCTCGAGACGCAATAAACCCATCTGAGAACTCAAATATTTAGTTAAATGGAAATGGTGTTCAGAGGATGAAAACACCTGTGAGCCGCCGGAGCATCTCGAACATGCTACCGACTTAGTGGAGGAGTTTCATAGGGATAATCCAGAAATGCCACGGCTGAGGTAGGATTGTCAGGAAAGGTTTTCCTAGACATGGACAAGTAAACGCGCAAAGGTTTTTTACACTACCCGGATAGAGTCGTAGACGGAATTGTCTTTACGACTATAGAAATGTACCATATATAAAGTAC
>LN891142.1:36052-49310 GCA_900010015.1 Tuber aestivum
GCGGCCTAGAGCCAGAGACCATGCAACATGCCCATCCTCTCCTGTCCCTCTAAGGCCACCTCGAGACTGCTCCATATCCCGGGAGTTGAGTTCTTTGGGCGGCGAGGCTTCCCTGTGGGCTGATAAGGACCTCTTATGGGGCCTGGCACGATACATTTCCGATACCAGAACCAACTTTCCCCCCCCCATGGGCGGGGGACGGGCGTCGCCCAGCACCAACCTTGTTTCAGATTGAAGAAGAAGTTCTTTCTGTTGTCTTTCCTGGTTTTATTTACTTTTCATGCTTTATGTTTTCTCTATGCGGGAGGAGGCTTCTCTTTCCTTTTGTGATTAGTCACCCTGGTGCGCGTAGTGGGTTGCATTACTCACAGGCGGGGATTGCTGGCGGAGAGATATTTCGTTAATGTTTGTTGCTTTTGATATTAAGGTTTTGTTTTTGCCATAGCTAGCGCTCCATGCAGGTTCTTGTACCTTAACAAAGAATATATGAGTTAAACAAAAAAAAAAAAATACCCTAGCTTTTAAGTCTATCATCAGCGACCGGAGAAGAAATCTTATCAATATATTCGTTCTACTTTACTTCTATCTTTACGAGCCTTCTTGACTATCTCTAAGACAGAAGTTTACAGGGCCTAGTATACACGCGCTTGACTTTAGAGTTACCTACCCCCTAACAACGATGTACGACCTGGTGTCTCAACAGCTTGCCGGTAATATACGCAACACCAGAAGAAGAAGCAATCCAGGAGAACCTAGACACGAGGTTCAATCAAGTGCAACCAAGAAAGAATCCAAGGATCAAAGTCAAGAAGCTAGGCCAAGAAGCAAAGATACCCACAAGAGGATCCAAGAGGGCAGCAGGAGACGACCTGTATGCCAACAAAGAAGTCAAGATACAGGCCAACAGACAGGTAATTATTCCAACGGGCATAACCATCGTGTTACCTCAAGGAACCTATGGGCGAATAGCACTACGCAGCGGTCTCGCAGTCAAACACAGACTCACTACCAATGCTGCAGTAATAGACACCCTTTATACAGGTAAATTGAAGGTGGTCATGGTCAACCAGGATAACACAGACTATACGGTGAAAAAAGGCGGTAAAATCGGGCAGTTGATTATCAAGAAAATCAATGAAGAGGAACTCCAAGAAGTGGAGAACCTAACCAGGACCACCGGAGGAACCAAAGGGTTCGGCAGTACAGACCAGGAAAGGCCACCACAAGAAAAAGCATCAAGGATCGAAATCAACAGGATATCGGCGCAAGCCTTCAGGAAATTCTACCGCAAGGGAGAGAGGGCAGGAATTCTCAAATGGGATTATCAAAACCAAGGAACAAGCCTAACAAAGATCAATATCAGCACAGAGCTAGCCATAAGAAGCCGACCTCAGACAAAGGACGAACAACTAGACCAGTTGGTACCCAAGGAATACCATCAACATCTAGACTTGTTCCAAGAAAAGGAATCAACCAAGTTACCACCCCACAGGCCAGATGTCAATTTGGAGATCAATTTGGAGGAAGTTAGCAAAGGACTCCCTCAGAAAAGAATATACCCGCTAGGACAAACCGAGCTCGAAGAACTAAGAAAATACATTCAACAGAACCTGAAAAGAGGATGGATTCAGCCATCCTACATCAACAGAGGATCACCTATCCTATTTATCAAAAAGAAAGATGGAAAACTAAGGTTATGCATTGATTACCGAGCACTCAATCACATAACAAAAAAGGATAGATATCCCCTACCTCTAATAGGAGAAGCATTGGATCGACTAGCATCAGCCAAATACTTCATCAAACTGGACATTCGGGATGCCTATCACAATGTCAGAATCAAGAAAGGAGATAAATAGAAAACAACATTCGCAATGAAATATGGGACCTACCAATACTTGGTTATGCCACTCGGGCTAACTAATGCACCCACCTCGTTCCAACGATGGATCAACAAAGTACTCTACAAATACTTGGATATATGTTGTATCGTCTACCTGGACGATGTACTAATATACTCCAAAGATATGGAACAGCACAGAAAGGACGTCAGCAACATAATGGCTGACATCAAAGAATCTGGGATGAGGTACAAACCCAGCAAATACGAATTCCACAAAAAGAAAACCAAATACCTAGGATTCATCATCAATGGCGAAGGGGTCCAGAGGGACCGTGTTAAAACCAAAGCCATATGGGAATGGGAATACTCAAAGAACAAAACGGATATCCAATGCTTTATAGGATTCTGCAACTTCTATCGAAGGTTTATAGAAGGTTTTAGCCGAACAGCTAAACCATTATACAACATAACAACAAAGGAGGTCAAATGGGAGTGGGGCACCAAAGAAAGAGAAGCGTTCGACGAACTCAGGACCAAGATTACCAAAGGACCAATACTGGTACATTTCGACCCAATAAAGGAAACAATGATCGAAACAGACGCTTCGAAATACGTATGCTCCGGCATACTATCTCAAAAATGCGAAGATGGTAAATGGAGACCTGTGGCTTTCAGATCCAAAACGATGACCCCAGTGGAATGCAACTACGACGTCCACAACAAAGAGCTATTAGCAATAGTTCAAGCACTGAAGGAATGGAGAAGATACATGCAAAACAATCAAGCACCAGTCAAAATACTCATGGACCACAAGAACTTGGCACCCTTCATGACAACGAAGGAGCTAAATGGATGACAGATAAGATGGATGGAAAAACTGAGCACCTACAATTTCAAGATCGAATACCGCCCCGGAAAAGAAGGAGGAAAGCCAGACGCCTTGACGAGACGGTCAGCCAACAAACCAAAAAACCCGGAAGATGAAAGAATCAAACAGAAATAACAAATACTGCTACTGAAAGAAAAATATTTCCAATCAAAGGAGGAAGACAGCGGATACGAGTCCCTGAACGAAATCAACCCATGGACAACATTGGAAGAAGATATCAGAAGAGAAAGTTCGCAAGACGCGGAAATCCAGGCCATTAAGGAAAAGCTGGCACTAGGAATCAAGGAAACTAAGGGAGTAGCCTTAGGATTGTGCCAATAGAAAGATGATTTCCTGTAGTAAGAAGGAAACATCTGGATACCGGTGTAACGACCCTACGATATAGAGCTATGGTAACCTACGTCTACGCCCATATATAAGACCAAGAGGTCAGATGGTAGATGAAGCGGGTATGCAGACGCATATTCAGGAGATATCTGATGGTCCAGAAATCTCTAAGAACAGAGGGTACTTAAGGAATAGGTGTACCAAAGTAGTAGTCATAACGTGACAATATCCGCTCTAGCCTATGGATAGGTCAGAAGGCCGGGTAAGTTTACCCTGCCTAAGGAGGTCACGTTATCCTACCATGGAGACTGGTTTCGTGTCACCATGGACATACTTACCCTACTTTTGGGACACTATTACCCTACCTTCCGTCGGAAATGTTCTCGGAGGAATTTCGGGAAAAGTTAGGATTGTTTGTTACGCAATGACGATCGACGAGCACTTGATTGCACTTTGATCGGAAGACTACGGGAGGAGCTATAGTGCTCCGAACAAGCTGTAACTTGGTAGAATTATTCCTAACAGGTACCTGCGGCCCCAGGGTTCGCCCCGGGCGTCATGGGCCAAAATGGGTGGAGTTGCCGTTATGCTAGTTAAATGAAATCTATGAAGACATGTCCATAACACTGTATGCGTCGTCGCCGTCCGTCCAACCGGAAGCTGTTCGCAGGATATATAAGGGGGTCAGGGTGAGAAGGTCAGGTACCTTCTCCAAAAAGAACGGAGTAAAACGGACCAAAACTGACGGAGTTAGCGTGAGCTACCCGGAAGAGTCCCCCGAGTCATCCCGGGTAGTGCCGGAGACATCTGGGAAGGTTTACGCCAATCAAGCCTACACGTGCCCCTTTGCCGTAAGCTCTTTGTGGGTTGTTTGAAGACTCAAATAGCATGACACTTATCACGGTGAGTGGTGTGCCGGGGGTAAGGGACCATGGGTAGCGCCTACGGGTCCCGCCGCCGACACAGCTCTCCGCGGGAGCGTCGTAGACCCCCTAAGTTCGTAATCAAGATAGATAGAACTTAGCCGGAAGACAGCTGATGTCTACGAATGTTTGCATAGGTCATAGCATATGGGAAGAGAGTCATTTAGTTAGCTTTCCTAAGGATCTCGACAGTTAGCCACTGACGAGACACCAATGTGCAGAGGTTTTCACTCCGGCAGGTGTATTGATAAACACCTTGCAGGAACTGATGTGCATAAAGGAGATTTCTGCTAGAGTGCACTGACACCTATGGCCCTTCGGGGACACGGTAATGGTGCCGGGGCAACCCTTACGGAGAAGGGCATACTCACGTTGGTCGGGGTAACCTGATGGGGGAGTTTTTGGTATAAGTCTCACTACTTAAAGATTTTACGAGAACTCTCCTACCCCGACACAATCAACATCCTCTCGAGAGACTTTAATTGAGATAAGCCTGAGCTTAACGATATTAAGTTTTACCGTTTACTTTTATTCTTTACACTTTTGCAAGAGCTGTGTTCGAGAGATTCGAAGTTTGGTGCGGTCGCATCCTTAGGAACCATCTACCTGAGGGAGCCCCCGTTACAGTATATCGTTAAGCGAGCCTCTCGCTTAACTCTCCTCTTGAATTTTTTGTTTGGATTGAACCGACGTTAAGGAGTCATGTCTGCTTTGGCAGTCACGATGGAAGAGGAATCGTCGAGTTCCGAAAGCATTTTTGGCATTGATGATGACCCTCTCAAAGCTGCCATTTTTAGGGCCTCTATTATCGCCGACGTGAAGGGCATCGGAGGTACAAGTGCAAAGATGCTTCTTGAAGCAGCCCCGATCGAAGTCCCCGAACATTGTCGCGATTTAGTACTTCACGATGCAGGCCTTGCTGTGTTATCCTTTACGCATGATATTCCCTTCGCTCAAGGAGTGGCGGAGGGATACGATCATCAAGAAGCAGAAAATGAGACCCGAGGATCTCCTACGATTTCTGTCACGGAATTTTCTCGTGATTACCTTGAACCCTATATCCTACGAGAAGTGACCCGTGAAGTCACTAGCGCACGGAAGGATCTGTTGCAATGGAATAAGGGGCAACAAAAGAAGTTTAGGAAGGAGATCATTGGGTCGTCTGTGGCTTGGATGAAAAGGCAGCAGGATGCCTTTGTCGCTATGCTGAACAATCAGTTTGCGATGAAGATACGGATGGATGCGCTGGAGAAGGCATGGAATGAAGGTTATCACATCGATGAGGATAATGATGTGCTAATAATTGAGGCTGCACCGGCATTACCGCTGGTCACCGATAAACCGAACAACTTTTCGCAGCAGCTAACGATGTATGCTAGAGACGATCAATACAAACCAGAATTAAGTCCGCTAGGGTTGCGGATTCTGGAAAGTTTAAAAACGGGAGAATCAGAGGCAGCTCAGTCCTTTGCCCGGGTTACAACTCGTTCGCTCTCTACGTCGGTAGCTCGAAGTCATTCAGTTAGTCCCACCGGGGGTATACGACGACATGCGTCTCCGAGACCCCCTCGATCTAGCACAACGAGACTATTAAGGTCCCCATCTCCATCAATTACTGTGACCCCAGTCCAGCCTCCAGTATCACAGACTCTCCTCCCTCCTCCGACAGCGATCCGATCTGTTCCGACCCCGTCCCCTACTCCGGTTGCCGTCCCATGGCCAGTCAGACGAGAAGGATCTCCCGGCTTAGCCGAAAAGGTCGAAAGGATATTGAAAATGTGGGAAAATCCCAAACGAGGGAATCTACGTCCCATCACAGCCTCTCAAGGCACTCCCGTCCCTGTCGCGGCTACACCTAGCCCAACCACCCGGCCACCGATACAAGTGCCAACGGCACCGGTTAAACCTTCGGGTAATGCTGGTTTCTCTGGGTTTGTACCACCACCGCCTACAAGAGGACCCTACTGTACCCCCACCTGTCGTGGATGGGGAGCAAGACATGACAGGTTTTGTTACCTACCACCAGTTGAGGTACCAGAAAGCCCTCCGGCGGCAAGCAGACAAGATAAGGGAAAGGGAAAGGAAACGGGAAGGAAGGGACCCCTATGTGGATATTGTCTACAACGAGGTCATGAAGGACCTCCAAAACACCCAGAGACCTGCCCCGCTTTGGCAGAATGGTTAAACATGTCGCAGGCTGCGCCAAACCCGATACCGTCGGGGAGTAACCAGCCAGCAGGCTCAGTGCCGCCACAAGCACCGTCAGGAGGGGGTCCTCCGGATGACGGGAATCGTGGTGGTCAAGACGAGCAATTTGATGGTTATGAGATACCAAGGGAAACCTTCGGTGGCAGCGCCGGAGGCAGTGGGGGTGGTAACCTACCTCCCGGTGGTGGATTCTTTGGGGCTGGCGCAGGAGATCTGGGTGATTCCGATCCTGATGACAGTTCTGATGATGATGCCGACTCCCTACCTGACATCACACCCTATTTGGGACCACGTCGCAATGGCTGGAGCGATGGGAAGAAAGACCAATATGACCGTCGGGCAGATGTACTACGAGAACGGTTGCAAAACCAATCTCGTTCCTCGTCTTCATCAAGTCGCAGGAAGCCGGAGAAGCTAAGCAGCATTCCCACATTTAAGGGAGTGATTGCGGACCTGGCTAGTTTTCTGACGCTGGTCGAGGTCAAGTTTGAATACTTTTCCGATTGCCGTCTGACGGACATGGATAAGATCAACTTGGTCATACCTCTTCTCGAAAACGAAGCTCGCAACTGGTACCTAGGGATACACGCTCACATCAACCGTGAGGCTGCGAAAAGAGCAGGAATGCCATTCAATAAGAACGGGCCGCTCCGGACATGGAAGGGTTTCCGTGAACGGTTGGAGCAGAGTCACGGAGGTGACAATGTGAATCAGGATAAAAATCTTCTCGTGTGGAATAACTTAGTGATGACCCCCAACTAGAGCAGTCCTTACCTGGATAAGATTATCGATCTGATGTACAAGCTGAATTATACAGACCATCAGCAGGTTAAGGATAAGGTTAGGGCTGGGATAAGTTCCGAGCTTCGAAAAGCATGGGCGTTGACGAAACCCCACCCCGAAGCCCTCAATGAATACCTAGATTTGCTTCGGCAAGTTGGTCACAATTTAGAAGACGATAAACGTTTCGGACATCTCAATGACGAGAAGCCTTCGAAACCACGAGAGAAGAGAGAAAAGGAGACTTCTAAACCTACTGGAAGGTTTAAGAAAAAGGAGAAGGGTTCGGGTTGGAAGGACAACAAACCGCGGAAGACCGCGAATGTTGGCGCCGGGAAGCAGGCTGGGACGTCTGAGTATGCTATTGCTCATCAAGGCATCCCGCAAACCCTGACTGATAAACGACGCAACAATAAGCAATGCACTAAGTGTGGGAAGGAAGGACACTTCTGGAGACAGTGTTCGATGACATCCCCAGTTGTTTATGCCGTGAAGAATACTGCGGGAGTGAAACGGTCACATCCAAAGCCAGAATCTTCGACAAAGGGCAATAAACGACTCAAGCGTATTGAAGCGTCTCGACCGCCGCCCTCGGGTCCCAAGCTTTTAGAAGCCCGCAAACCCTCTCCCACTATTATGGAGGTTGATACGGACCTCGATGAAGATCTATGAAGATCTCAAAGGAAGGATAACCACTCAAGTGGAACGAATTAAGGTAAGAACCAATTCGTGTTGACTAGCTCTTAAGTCCTGACAAAGTCCCCAATACAGGAGTATTGAGAGACTACCTGTTCAGGTAGATGTTACGGTTGCACGCGTTGTTTGGTCTTTTCTTTTGGTTCTTGGGTTTTGTTATTTCTTATGTTTTTTCATATTGGACAATTCGGGGGAATTACTTTGAGGTTTTTCTTTGGTTAAGCATTCTGCTCCGAGGGGTCGCTTCGGAAAATGGGAACCGCGCGACATTCGGATGGGGCACAAAGATGCCCTGTTTGGCGCCGGTTGACTGGACGTCTCCGGAGAGCAAATGTATTTTCTTGTCTTATATGGGTCAGTTGTCTTGGACGGTTGGAATTGGTTCGGGTCATTAGTCTTGAATAAAAGTTATCTTTCAAGTTTACCTGAGGAGGGTTTAATACCCGAAATCATGCTGGCGTGATAGTAAACAGCACTCCAATCCCTTTATAGATTAGACAATTCTTGAAAACATTTACCGACCCGTTGTGGCCGCTCTTGTGTCGAAAGGCAAGAGACTAGCAAGAATGAGTACAATAAGACAGCAAAAGAAGGCGAGGCACTCGAGCCCACCCCGACATAGCAAATCAATTCACTTAAGGGTGAAACTGGATTGGCGCATAGGGTGTAGGCAAGTGAGTGCCGAAGCGCTGTTGTTACTGAATAGCGGAGCCACTGGCCCCATGCTGAGTAGTCAATGGGTAAAGAGTACCCAAGCTCCTTGTGTAAAGAAACGGATCCATACTCCAATCAAGGACGCAAGCGGAAATAACATACCAGGATCAGGTCTTCATTATACCAAGTCATTAGACTTGAAGATCGGTGATCATGTAAATGGTATGCACTTTGAGGTAGCTGATATTGCCGACAGAAGAGTCGATGGCTATCTCCCAATGTCGTGGCTAAGAGATCATAACCCTGACATAGATTGGAAAGTAGGATCCCTGACCTGGCGCTCAGATTTCTGTAAAGCAAATTGTCTTATAGAGCAGAGGCGGTTAGTATACATGTCGGATGAGGAGCTATTGGCAGAAGACCCAGAAAATGTATATTTTCTAGGGACAGTAGAGTTTGCCCATGAGAGAGGAGGAGATGTCACGATCCAACTCCCTCCGGAGTACAAGGATTTTGGTGATATCTTCAGCCAAAAAAGGATAGATGCGTTACCGGAACATACAAAGTATGATCACAGGATCGAATTGATCCCCGGAAGTACCCCGCCTTGGGAGCCCATCTATCCGATATCAGAGAAAGAGCGGAAAGCACTTAAGGAGTTCATAACCAAGATGTTACGAACAGAGAAGATAGAAAGATCTACTTCCTCATCCTCCGCTCCTATACTGTTTGTGCCAAAACCAGATGGCACGCTGAGACTGGTAATAGATTACCGAGGCCTCAATAAAATAACGGTGAAGAACAGATATCCTCTCCCGTTAATGAATGAACTGCGAGGAAGGCTTTCAAAAGCCACAGTGTATACTTTGATGGACCTCAAAAATGGATATTGGGGTATCCGGATGGCCAAGAAGGCTACCGGAGATACACACTCACATGAAGAACTCACGGCTTTCCGTAGCGAATTGGGATTACATCAATTTAAAGTGATGCCCTTTGGGTTATGTAACGCGCCCGCCACCTTCCAGAGCATGATAAATGACATATTTAGAGATATGCTAGGAGAAGGAGTCGTAGCCTACATGGACGATATCCTGATTTACTCAAAGACCATTGAAGAACATG
Organism: Tuber aestivum; assembly: GCA_900010015.1. Taxonomy (NCBI): domain Eukaryota; kingdom Fungi; phylum Ascomycota; class Pezizomycetes; order Pezizales; family Tuberaceae; genus Tuber; species Tuber aestivum. Next base: position 45,498 of record LN891142.1, read on the forward strand.
TCTCGTTGGTTAGGCGCGTAATGGAAAGACTTAGGGAACACCGACTATGTGCAAACATAAAGAAGTCGTTCTTCCACAGACGTGAGATAGAATTTTTAGGTTATAGGATATCCGAAAAGGGAATATTTATGACTACAAAAAAGGTGGATTCCATCTTGGAATGGAAGAAACAGACTAACGTCGTCGGAGTCCAAAGTTTTCTGGGCTTCGCCAACTTCTATAGGAGGTTTATAGAAGGTTTCAGTAAGATAGCGAAGCCTTTGACAGACCTTACTAAGAAGGATGTTAAATTTGATTGGACCCCTGCTTGTAGCGAGGCATTCTTTGAGTTAAGAAAGGCCTTCACTTCGGGACCAATCCTAGCACACTTCGATTCTACCCGTCAGACCAAGTTGGAGACGGACGCAAGTGACTTTGCTTTGGGTGCCGTACTGTCTCAGTTCTGCGAAGATGAGAAATGGCATCCGGTGGCCTTTCATAGTAGGAAGTTCCACCCAGCGGAGATCAATGATGATGTACATGACAAGGAAATGACTGCTATAGTTGCGGCTTTCAAGCAGTGGGAACATCTGTTTCGGTCGGTAGAGGGTGAAATCTCGGTTTACACCGATCACAAGAATTTGGAGTACTTTAATAGTACTAAGACCCTCAACCGCCAACAACATCGCTGGGCAGAATTCCTGCAACCGTTCAATTTCCAGGTGGTTTACCGTGAAGGAAGATTGAACACGAAGGCTGATACACTGTCAAGGCGTGGAGACCACCGCCCTGAAGGGGGGAGTACTTCTCTGTCAGAGACACCAAAGCCGTTTTTTCGCCCCGGACAATGGATTGTGGGACAGGAGCGAGACCTCTTACGACCACAAGCATTGGCAGCCTGTCAAGGCTACCGGCAACAATCAGCATTTTGGATGCATTACGAATTGCTGCGAAACAGGATCCTGTCTATATGAAGGACTTAAAGGCTGTGTTGGCGGAAGACAAAGGAGTCGACCGAAACCTGACAATAGAAAGAGATCTCCTTCTATATAAAAACAGGTGGTATATTCCTAACTCACAGGATTTGAAGGATAAGATCATGGAAGCTGAACATGACTCCCGTATTGCGGGACACTTTAGGACATATAAGATGGTAGGCAGGGTTAGGGCTAACTTCTTTTGGCCTAAGATGGACGAGAGCATTACAGACTATGTTCGTACATGTGATACCTGTCAACGGAATAAATCCGTTAAGCATAAGAAGTTTGGTCTACTGGAACCTGTTGGTGTACCCTTGAGACCGTGGACGGATATCTCAATGGACTTCATAGTAGCACTACCGAAATCAGAAGGGTATACAAAGATTTGGGTTATCGTAGATCGATTCTCAAAGATGGCACACTTTATACCGTTGGCCACAGAGATCCCTATCAAGGATCTGGCTCTGATATTCCTTAAGGAAGTTTGGCGGCTCCATGGGCTCCCAGAATCTATTATCTCCGATCGCGATAGTCGATTCACATCCAAGTTTTGGATAAGCCTGATGCAACAGTTGCAATTGAAACTACGGTTATCAACCACTTTCCATCCTGAGACTGATGGGCAAACTGAGCGGGTGAACCAGACCTTAGAGCAATACTTAAGAAGTTATTGTTCTTACCAACAAGATGATTGGGCATCGCTACTACCTTTGGCGGAATATGCATACAATACATCAACCTCTGAGTCAACTAGGTTATCTCCATTTGAGATCAACTACGGTTTCAACCCACGGACCAATTGGTCGGGTACCGTCTCAGAGCAACAAGGTGTTCACCCCAGTAGCGAGCTATTGGTAAGGAATTGGGAAGGTGTCTGGCAAGAAGTCCGAGATACACTTAAGCGAGCTCAAGAGAGACAAAGGAAGTGGCATGACCAGAAACGGTTGCCATCACCTGAATACGTTACGATGGAAGATGTCACAAATGGCAGGGCAAAGAAGGCTGATCGCGTGATGCTAAATCGAAAGAACATCTGCACCAAGCGACCTATGGAGAAGTTGGACCACCGAATGTTTGGACCCTTTGTGGTCAAGCGGAAGGTTGGTAACCGAGCTTATGAACTCCAATTGCCTGCCCGTTGGTCAATCCATCCGGTATTCAATGTCGGACTCTTAGAACCCTATCGGGAAGACCCAAGTGGTAGAAGGACTAAGGAAGTCCCTATCCCAGAGATAGTAGACAATGAGCCCAGTTATGTTATCGAGGCAGTCATAGATAGTCGATGGTACGGTAATATGAAAGCAAAGTTTCCTAATCGCTTCGTCTAGTACCTAGTTTCATGGGAAGGCTATGGCACAGAGGAGAACTCTTGGGAGCCATATGAGATGCTAGAGGACACGGGCTTACAGGCCCTGAAGGATTTCCACGATCGGTACCCCCGCAAACCCAGAGACCATAGGGTTGAGGGCGAACCGAATTGGGGAAATAAAAGACGACGTTAGCGGACCGGGTCAGTCCTTGGAGAAGAGGGGATTGATGTAACGACCCTACGATATAGAGCTATGGTAACCTACGTCGACGCCCATACATGAGACCAAGAGGTCAGATGGTAGATGAAGCGGGTATGCAGACGCATATCCAGGAGATATCTGATGGTCCAGAAATCTCTAAGAACAGAAGGTACTTAAGGAATAGGTGTACCAAAGTAGTAGTCATAACGTGACAATATCCGCTCTAGCCTATGGATAGGTCAGAAGGCCGGGTAAGTTTACCCTGCCTAAGGAGGTCACGTTACCCTACCATGGAGACTGGTTTCGTGTCACCATGGACATACTTACCCTACCTTTGGGACACTATTACCCTACCTTCCATCGGAAATGTTCTCGGAGGAATTTCGGGAAAAGTTAGGATTGTTTGTTACGGAATGACGATCGACGGGCACTTGATTGCACTTTGATCGGAAGACTACGGGAGGAGCTATAGTGCTCCGAACAAGCTGTAACTTGGTAGAATTATTCCTAACAGGTACCTGCGGCCCCAGGGTTCGCCCCTGGCGTCATGGGCCAAAATGGGTGGAGTTGCCGTTATGCTAGTTAAATGGAATCTATGAAGACATGTCCATAACACTGTATGCGTCGTTGCCGTCCGTCCGACCGGAAGCTGTTCGCAGGATATATAAGGGGGCCAGGGTGAGAAGGTCAGGTACCTTCTCCAAAAAGAACGGAGTAAAACGGACCAAAACTGACGGAGTTAGCGTGAGCTACCCAGAAGGGTCCCCCGAGTAGTCCCGGGTAGTGCCGGAGACATCTGGGAAGGTTTACGCCAATCAAGCCTACACATGCCCCTTTGCCGTAAGCTCTTTGTGGGTTGTTTGAAGACTCAAATAGCATGACACTTATCACGGTGAGTGGTGTGCCAGGGGTAAGGGACCATGGGTAGCGCCTATGGGTCCCGCCGCCGACACAGCTCTCCGCGGGAGCGTCGTAGACCCCCTAAGTTCATAATCAAGATAGATAGAACTTAGCCGGAAGACAGCTGATGTCTACGAATGTTTGCATAGGTCATAGCATATGGGAAGAGAGTCATTTAGTTAGCTTTCCTAAGGATCTCGACAGTTAGCCACTGACGAGACACCAATGTGCAGAGGTTTTCACTCCGGCAGGTGTATTGATAAACACCTTGCAGGAACTGATGTGCATAAAGGAGATTTCTGCTAGAGTGCGCTGACACCTATGGCCCTTCGGGGACACGGTAATGGTGCCGGGGCAACCCTTACAGAGAAGGGCATACTCACGTTGGTCGGGGTAACCTGATGGGGGAGTTTTTGGTATAAGTCTCACTACTTAAAGATTTT
>LN891142.1:50181-65527 GCA_900010015.1 Tuber aestivum
ACGAGAACTCTCCTACCCCGACACAATCAACATCCTCTCGAGAGACTTTAATTGAGATAAGCCTGAGCTTAACGATATTAAGTTTTACCATTTACTTTTATTCTTTACACTTTTGCAAGAGCTGTGTTCGAGAGATTCGAAGTTTGGTGCGGTCGCATCCTTAGGAACCATCTACCTGAGGGAGCCCCCGTTACAACCGACAAAGCAGAATTACGCACAGAAATCATACGACAACATCACAACCCTCCATATGCCGGACATGGAGGAACTGCCAAAACTACCGAATTCATCAACCGAAGATATTACGGGCCCAAGATAAGCGAAGACATCAAACGATATGTCAAGAATTGTGACATATGTCAAAGGACCAAAGACATACGACATGCACCTTATGGATTACTCAAATCAAATGAGGCCCCGGAAAAACCATGGAAGTCCAGATCGTTAGACTTTGTAACCGATTTACCTGACTCAAATGATCAAAATGCCATATTAGTAGTAGTAGATTGTCTGACCAAAATGAGTCACTTCATACCATGCAGAAAGGATCTGACAGCACAGCAGTTTGCAACCATATTCCTAAAAGAAATATACCACCTACACGGATTACCCTAAGACATCATTAGCGACAAGGGATCACTATTCACTTCCAAAGTATGCAAAGAAACAACGGAAAAATTAGGAATCGAACGACGAATGAGCACAGCATTCCACTCTCAGACGGATGGGCAAACGGAAAGGATTACCGGCATATTGGAACAATATCTTTGTGCATATGTCAACTACCAACAAGATGATTGGTATGACTGGCTACCACTAGTCAAGTTCACCTACAACAATGGAAAACAAGAAACCATTCAGAGGACTCCTTTCTTCGCCAACTATGGGACTCATTCAGAACACTAAACCATAGGTCATATGCTCCAAGGAAAGGTAATGGATAAAAGGGATATGCGTCAACTACACGACACATTACGAAACGAAATGGTCACGGCACAACTACGACAGAAGGAAAACTACGATCGCTACAGAAAACCTGATCCAAACCTAAGATCAGGAGATATGGTTTGCTTACTACCACGCAACATTAGAACCATGCGACCCACAAAAAAACTGGATTACAAAAAGATAGGACCATTCAAAATCTTGGCAAAAGTAGAAGGTCGTGCTTGTAAGCTCGACCTTCCACTGTCAATGAAAATACACAACACCTTCCACATCAGCCTACTCAAACTTTACCAAGACAACCCCCTACCGTCTCAAGAAAAAACCCCACCACCGTCTATGGAAATAGATGGTGAATCCGAATACGAACTCGAAGAAATCGTCGACTCTCAATTTCACTATGGTTGCTTGCAATACAGAGCAAAGTAGACAGGATACTCGCCTGAACATGATAAGACCTAGTACCCAGCTGAGAACTTTGAAAACGCACAAAATGCAGTCCACCAATTCCATCGAGAATACCCATGCAAGCCGTCAACCCAGCATCGAGGACGCACCAGAATCGGGGCGTGTGACGCCCATGCTACACCGCACAGCCTCCTACCATTGGGAATATCCCAAAGGAAGAGGTGCGATGACGATACCGTCAACCCTACAACCCTTACCAGGACGCGATGCGTTCAAACACATCACACCAATGAGTCTGGGATACCGGACCCCCATCCCACCGCCAGCTCCAATCAAGGAGGAGCTGAGCAACGAAGACTGGAGCAACCTGGTGGACCTCAACCGAAGGAGGACCACGACACCCGAAAGAGAACACGCGAACCTGTCATGGACAGGATGTTACAATGACGAGTGCCAAGTGCACTTCACAGAAAAGGACGGTTCAGGATATTGGCCTCGGGAATCAAACCAATGGCCACCCAAGACCTCACCTCTGGGATCACCGACGAGATCCCCCACACCAGAGCCAGTGGCTCTAGTCCAATACATACAACCGACTACGAGGACAGAGTCGAGGAGGAGGGGGGTGAAAAAACAGAAATGGGTACAACCCAGGAAAGCAAGGCACGTATCCTGGGAGAAAGAGATGGAAAAGGAGGAGTCGGAGATGACAGTAATGAAATTGTTGGCGGAAGCAGAAGAGACAAAAAAATTGCTAGAATGGCAAGCGGAGAAGATAGGACAGCTTCAGAGCAAGCTGAGGGAGGAAACGAGGATAAGGAAGGCACTCCAGAACAATTGGAGGAGAGAGGAGAAGGAGGCGGAAAGGGCCCTGATGCGAGTACGGAAAGTAAGCGCTTGGCTGAATAAGGAAACCAAGTGGGGACTAGCAGCGGACAGGGTATAGGGATTAGAGGAAAGGTTGATATAAGCCCGATGGGACTCGGGCTGGGGGAGAGGAGAGCTAATGTCACAAACTGTAACTAAGCAAGACAGATTTCACATAGCTCGGACTTCCGAGTTATAGGTATGTTGGGATTTCACATGATGCACGATAGTGCGCCATAGGTTATTATATTTACCTGTTCGTGACTCACAGTTGTGAGTCACACGATGTTATGATTTTCACACATGACTCATACTTATGAGTCATGGGTTTCACTCAGGTGACGCAAGTTGCGCACCTGACTTGGTTATTATGTTTTGATTGGTTTTAAGCATGTTGCGCAGCGACTCATAGAAGTCATCTGATGGATTTCACATGACTCATGGTTATGAGTCACAGGGTTTGCGTGATGAGAGGTATGAGTCACCCCAGGTGAAGAGCTACTATATAAAGGAGTCACTAGGACCCTGAGTATGAGCTCTTCACACGTTCTTCTTGTTTATTTCCTACCTTTAAGTTATTATCAATAAAAACCTACCTTTACGCTCTTTAAGATTTATCTTAAGAAACCCGAGAATTGTTTTTCCTCCCACGAGGAGAGATCAAGTCTGGAGTGAGGACTAAGGAGAAGAATAAGGAGATAGGCGCAAACAAGATAGTAGTCATAGGACTGGACTATCGGGATCACGTAGGCACAGGCCTGAGAACTATCACCTTATAGAGAAGTATCGTTACCTGTCGCTAGGTCCTACTCGGTAGGATTCTTAACACGAGGCAACTCATAGGAGTCAGCTGATGGATTTCATATGGCTCATGGTTATAAGTCACAAGGTTCATGTGACGCAAGGTATGAGTCATACCCAGTGAAGAGCGACTATATAAAGGGTCACTAGGGCTCCAAGTATGCGCTCTTCACATATTCTTTTAGTTTATTTCCTACTCTTATATTTTATCAATAAAACCCCATCCTTACGCTCTTTCAGATTTATCTTATGAAACCCAAGAATTGGCTTTCCTCCTATACACAAACAATTAAGTCCTGAGCAAGGACCTAGGAAGATTAAGTTAATAGGCATGATAAGATAAAAGTCAAAGGACTTAGCTATCTACATCGCATAGGCAATGGCCTAAGAACTATTAGCTTACCCCTACGTAAGTATCATTACCTGTCACACCCCAGCACCCAGTAGGATTCTTAACAGACGTGCTTTGAAATTTTGAACCGCTTGCATTACACAACTTCAGCAGGAATCTTGACACGGTTACTACGAGTGCGGCCGATAAATATATTCCTCACGTGCCTTATCTAAGGACAAATCGCAGCCAAAAGGTTCACCGGAACTTTCTTATCAGACCCACGTGACTAATATATCTACTCGAGTATCGGCCGCACTCGTAGTATTTCTTGCCGCATGGGGTGTACTCAAGTAGGCTAGATTAGATTTACATAGACCCTCCTGTTTCTGTCATGGCCATGCTGATTTTTACAAACTTTGCTACGGGTACGTTCTGGGCACTACTCCACCTGGGATCAGCGGGGTGTTTCCTATCACAATTCTTCAAATGGGCTAGTACTCAAGACTTTAAACAGCGCCAGATTTCTCAGCACTTTAAGGAGAGATCCAGCTTTCCTAATTCTGCCGTCGCATTGTGTTCTATCCCAGTGATGTGTACCGCAAATTCTGCAATCTACCGTACTGTACCGTACACGTTATCATACTTGTACAGCCGGCACCGAACTGGGGACAACCTATCACATGTTCCCTCCCCGCTGACCGAATCCGCTTTAAATCGGCTTCGGGGATCACTGGTGGGGTGCTTGGCGCTCTTCCTCCAAACATGTCGAACATTCTTTTTCCCCTACGATGCTCCTTATTCCTCTCCGGTTACCGTGATTCTCTTCTCATCCCTCTCTCTGCCCCGTAACTTCTTTTCTGGAGGATCAAACCTGGAACTTATTTCATTCCAATCTTCATCCGTACCGACCCCTCTACACCGATAGAAGTTCACATATACACTTCCTCCGCCCCCGCTACCATCCCCGCCTACTACATCTACCACCCCACAAGCATGGCCACCTCTACCCTCCGCACTGCCATCCCCAGGGGCCTTCGCCACTCTTCACTAGTTTTACGACCTAGATTACTCTCCGGACGGAGTACCTCGCGCAGGCATTTCTCCGATGTAAATCCTATGCCAATCTTCCACCTCACCGAGACAGAGGACATGCTTAGAGAATCTGTGGGCCGCTTCGCCCGGGAGGTCGTTCTCCCAAAGGTGAGAGAAATGGACGAGAACGAAATGATGGACAGGTCCATTGTAGAGCAGCTATTCGAACAAGGTCTCATGGGAGTAGAAGTTGAAGAGGCATACGGTGGTTCTGGAATGGGTTTTGGAGCGGCCGTTGTTGCGATTGAGGAATTGGCCAGGATTGACCCTTCTGTATGTAATCATCCTACTAGAGAGCGGTGTTCGGGAGGATCAGGGCGCTGATTTTGGCGACGGGGAATAATTGCAGGTCTCCGTGCTGGTAGACGTACACAACACTCTAGTCAATACTGCCTTCCGCACATACGGTTCCGCCGTGCTGAAGAAGAAGTACCTACCCAAGCTTGCCACGGGCACCGTTGGCTCCTTCTGTCTCTCAGAACCAGCGTCTGGCAGTGACGCTTTCGCGCTGCAAACTAAGGCCGTTAAGTCCGACTCCGGTGGCTCATACAAAATCACGGGACAGAAGATGTGGATTACTAACGCCGCCGAGAGTGAGATCTTCATCGTCTTTGCGAATATCGCCCCCGAGAGAGGGTACAAGGGAATAACCGCCTTCGTGGTCGAGAAGGGAATGCCTGGATTCAATATCGCGAAGAAAGAGAAGAAGTTGGGCATCAGGGCCAGTTCAACATGTGTTCTGACGTTTGATGACGTTGAGGTTCCCGCAGAGAATCTGCTTGGGAAGGAAGGCGAGGGCTATAAGTAAGGTCTCCCTGTCCTCTGCCTTTTATGCATGTTATCTGAGAACGGTGGGTAGATACGCCATCTCCCTCCTGAACGAGGGCCGCATCGGTATTGCCGCTCAAATGACCGGCCTAGCCCTGGGTGCCTGGGAGAATGCCGTCAAGTACGTTTGGAACGAGCGCAAGCAGTTCGGCCAGTACATCGGCGACTTCCAAGGAATGCAGTTCCAGATCGCGCAAGCCAGAACTGAAATCGAGGCAGCGCGCGCACTACTCTTCAATGCTGTCCGAACAAAGGAAGCTGGCGGCGCCCGTGCCGGCGAGGGCTTCGTACGGGAGGCCGCCATGGCGAAGCTTTACGCTAGCCAGGTCGCGCAGAAGGTTAGCGGCAGCGCGATCGAATGGATGGGCGGAATGGGCTTTGTCAGGGAGGGGCTGGCAGAGAAATACTGGAGGGATTCAAAGATTGGCGCAATTTACGAGGGGACTAGCAATATCCAACTGCAGACTATCGCAAAGTTGCTACAGAAGGAGTACAAGCAGCAGTAGGTGTGTGGCGAGCGGGAAGGGAGGTGGGGGAGGGAGTTCCTGTATTCATAGCATTAGAATGGTTACCAAAATTCATGCCAGCGTTCAGACCACCCATTCCTTTATTACACCTTCTATCCGATTCGGAGTTTTCGAGTCAGAGTGATATCCAATGATCATCGAAGGCAAGTCACCCATCATCACGCCCTACATCCAGAACACTACAAAGCGTCTCCCCGCCAAAATGCCTTTCTTTCTGCAGACTAACACCCTATCATACGATACAGTTCCTATCCCCACCCCACCCAACCAACAACTGCACACACGCACGAAGCGTACTTCAAGCGTCCGTAACATCAACATTCATCGCAATCACCGGTTGAAACGGGCACCGATCCTTCGCGAAAACCTCCCTTTCAATGGGGCCCTCCTGCGCCGTCTTGTTTTCCCAGAGCACCGGGCGCATGACGAGCCTGTCACCGAGGACCTTTTGGTGGTGGTACGCATGCGTCGTGCAATTCGGACAGTAATACTACTTGCTATATTAGAAGGCATGGGAGCAGGGAAATGCCTTGGAGGGGGGGAGGTGGTACGCAATCAACGGGATTTCCGCTCTGGCCGATGTAAGTGTAGGTCTTTGGGGTGCCCCTGGTCATTTGCACTTGTTCCTAGATTGGAGTGTTAGTATGTTGCGGGAAGGAGGAGGAGGAGGAGGAGGAAGGGAAGGGGGGGGGGACTACTCTTGGAACCACCATGTTGACAGAGTAGCCACCGCCGCCGAAGGACTTGCAGGTTTTCTGGTGAGATGGTTAGCTGCACCACTATAAACTTAGATGGTGAAGAAAAGAGAAAGAAAAAAAAGAAACTGGGGGAAGGAGGGGCGAGTATACACAGTGACAGATAGTCTTGTCCGGCAATGAACCATCCGGGATGCGAGTAGTCCATTGGAGTTGTCCGCACTGGCAATGTCCTGGGATATCCATTTTTTTTGTAAGGTGTATTGTTTGGATTTGGAGTAGATTTGAATATAATGTTTGGGCTTGCTTGCTTGTTCGGTCGTTTGAGTGGGGGGGGGGGTTATATTATCTGGTAGGATCAGACACCCTCAAAATACCGTGAGATCCCTCCACCAGCCGCGGAGGCGAGTGAGGTAATTTGAGTGTTTGGGATTATGGTGAATGATGCATATAGGGTGCTTTGCTTTCTTTCTATTATAAACAGAAGATGTGGCCCGTGGGGCCGGTCGACCGACGGGCGACTCAGTCAATTGAACCATGATACAGTATGATCATTCTTACTCTTCGGAAGGGTTTATTTAACAACTGTTTCCAGTATGTATCAGTGCTTTCTTTTTTTCCTGGGTGGGGGTAGGGTATTGTAGAGGGGCGAATTGTAGCGGTCTCCGGTAAGCTATCATGGCTGCAAAATAAGAGCGCCTATATGGGTTTTACAGGGTATCATAGCGAAACTTTATAGACTATTTAAAATATTTATCGTTATTGTGGGCTCACTTTGCTCTGGCCTACTCGGTTGTGTGTTAGGGTCACAAAAATTCACTCGAGAGATGAATCTAATCTTATCAGTCACCCTGCCGGCAAAAACAAAAAGAAGAGTCCCGTCCAATACTCGTAGAGACCCGGAAACCCACACCCCCAGAAATCTGCCCTCCTACCATTCCTAAGCTACATCCTCTTCTCCAGGATTTTCTCAAAACCGAGTACAACCCCAATGGTATCGATATCTCCCTCGAATTCCGGCCCAATAGCCGAGGAAGTATCATCCCCTGCCGCTAAAAAGATCAAACTCTCCGACGCTAGAGACGGTCTTGCTGGCGTCACCGACATCAAACCAGAGTAGTTACTTACCTTCCACCCCTCCTCCAAATCACTGAGTAAAATAATACCAACAATAACATTCTCCCCGCGTGCAGGTACCTCCTTCCTAAAACTCAGAAATCCGTCTCTACATCCGCAGATGACGACGCAGCCGAGGCGGGGAATGGTCCCGGAGGGAAAAAACGTAAGCGTGAGCGTGGACAGAATAAATCGAGGAAATTCCATTTTGCGAACGATGAAGTTAAGCTGTGTAACAGCCTTGTTATGGTTCCGCGGGAGAGTCTGTTTGAAGGGACTGTCTGCGAATTCGCGTTGAATGCTGGGCTGAAAGGTCGGAAGACGAGTCGGCGGGGAAAGAATGGGAATTGGGGGAAGAAGAAGGGGGAAGAAGAAGCCGAGGTGGGGAGGGGGACAGAGGAGGATGAAATTGCGGAGGGGAAGGAAGAGGAGGATGAAATTGCGGAGGGGAAGGAAGAGGAGGAATCGGTGCAGCCGGATGGGTTGTCGAAAAAGTGCGCCTTCTCACATGATCTACGGGACTATTTGAAGAGCAAGAGGGATGATTTCAAAGGTATTTGTCCGGTTTGGGAACTGAGGGGATATTGTGGAAGTGGATGGAGATGTAGATGGATTGGGTCGCATTCTCAGGAAGATGAGAATGGTGAATTATATATGGTTGTTGACGAGGCAAAGAAGAAGGCGTATGGGGAGAAGGCTGCAGGGGATCGGAAGACAAAGCTTGCCAATTCAAAGGTTATTATGGGGTCCGGAGATGATAGACCGCAGCAGTGGGAGCAGGAGGTCACTGTCGGGAGTTTTGATGACCCATATGGAGAGATTGTTAATTCTGTCCCGATGAGCCTGAAGATCCGGCTGAGGAAGAATCAATTTCCGGCCAAGAAGAGCGAGGTTTATACTGAGTGGGAATCGAAGGAGAAGACCGCGCGGGACGGTTTGGGCACCGAGGACAAGGGCGATACTAGAGCTTCTTTTGTGAATGCACCTGTGAATGCAGCAGAGAAGAGGAGAATATACATTGGAAAGGAAACACCGTTGTTGGCTCCTTTAACGTAGGTCAGGTCCTTGCTTGAGTACGATTACGATTAACGTCGGTGTGTTTCTAGAACAACGGGAAATCTCCCCTTCCGCCGCCTATGCTCTAATCTCGGTGCTGCCCTCACCTACTCTGAAATGGCCATGTCCGTTCCCCTCCTCCAAGGCCACAAGCCAGAGTGGGCTTTATTAAGGGCCCATGTCTCTGAAATTCCGAATTTTGGTGCTCAGATATGTGGCACTAAAATTGGAACGGCGGTTCGAGCGACAGAAGTCCTGACAACTTTGTTCCCATCGGCTGCCTCCTCTCGTCATGGGCTGTCTCTTGTTGACTTGAACTGCGGATGCCCAATTGACCTCGTATGCCGTCAAGGTGGAGGTAGCGCACTTCTAGACCAACCATCCAAGTTAATTAAGATGCTCAAGGGAATGAATTATGTCTCTGGAGAAACACCAATAACGTGCAAGATTAGGTTAGGAACTCGAGATTCCTCTCCCGTTGCCAAGAAGCTTGCCCAGAGGATCTACGATGCTGGGGATGTTCAGGCGATTACTCTTCATGGCAGAAGTCGCCAGCAACGATACTCCCGGGATGCCGACTGGGCCTATATTGCCGAGACTGCGGCGTTGATCAAAGATCTTAAGCAGAAGTCTGACGCAACTGCCGACACGGCGATTGATAAGGAAGCTAGAGATAAACCGAATGTCTTCTTTGTGGGGAATGGCGATTGCTACTCTCATGTGGACTACTACAACTCCATAGATCAAGGCAACGTCGATGGAGTAATGCTCGCAAGAGGAGCTTTAATAAAACCCTGGCTCTTCGAGGAGATCCAAAAGGGCCAGTATTTGGATAAGTCTGCCACCGAGCGTCTAGACTACGTTCGTGAATACGTTCGGTACGGTCTTGAATGCTGGGGCAGCGACGAACTCGGTGTTGCTACCACCCGTAGATTCCTCCTTGAATGGCTCAGCTTTGGGTGCAGATATGTGCCCACTGGGATCCTCGAGAGATTGCCTCCTCGGATTCAGGACAGACCTCCTCCATGGAAGGGAAGGAATGAATTGGAGTGCTTGCTTGGCAGCTCGGATTATAGGGACTGGATTAAGATCTCAGAAATGTTTCTAGGGCCCTGCCCGAGCGACTTTCACTTCACGCCGAAGCATAAGGTTTGCAGGGCACTGTTAACCTTGGTTGGGGACGAAAGGCTAACGGGTGGATTAGAGTAATGCACACGGGGAGATAGAGGCGGAAGGGTAGTCTGGCGATAGGCTTCGACATCATGGAATATCATATACCCGCTACAAGCGTTTCACTTTTGCAAAGTGTTGGTGTAGGGCTTAAGTGGCAGTGGGCTTGATAAAGTGTTGAGATTTATTTGTAAATTATATTCGCTCCTGCTCGACTTTGCTTGGCTATAAATATTGACCAGGACGGTTTAATAAACCCTGTGCTATGAAGTTTGTGGTGAGTATCTCGCCCTCGCGCTGCATGATAGGTTACTCGGGCTGGGTTCGCCCTACCGGTGCTGTATTGCATCTGCTCGCAGTTCAAATGCAGGTATTCAGAGTGGCTACGGTACCGGTATCGGGACCACGGGCGAGTCGTGGAGATGCAGTGGAGGTCAGGCCGCTGACCTGGGTACCGATAGACTAATAGATACCGTAAGGTGGTGTGATGGCATATCCGAGAAATTTCCGATAGGCTATCATATCATACTAATTTCCCGCAAGAGGTGTAATTACTGAATTATATAACACGGTTCCCGGAAACTTTTGCGAAGTTATCTGACGAAACCGTGGCCTTTGATTTTTGCCTTGTGGGGTGACGTATGTGTTGTCCAGGTGACATGTGGCTTGAAACGTGCAGCACCACAAACAGGGCAACGGTAAAGCCACTTTCCAAATCTCGCTCACAACTTGACACAAGCCAGTAGGGCCATCCCACAGCCCGCAGCTTCTTCCTTCCAACTCCTTCTCTTTCTTCTCCCCTCAAAAACCTTACGACTCTCTACTTCAACGGCTCCTCCTGTCTCTCACTTCGACATCAGCTCCCATCGAAACGTTGAACTACTGTACACGATACCCACGCAGTACAACGAAGCACGTGTTACCGTGCATTGACTGAGAGTTACAAATACCTAATTTTTTTTGCTCTTTTTTCATAGCGAGCCCATCATGACGCTCTACTATTCTTTGGTAATTCTACCCTTCGCTATTCGCTATTCATTGTTCAATCGGATGGACACGAGTTTGTCGTCTTTCCATATACACGTTCGCTTCGCTCTGCTGTTTACTGTAGAGCTATGACGTAACAAACAAACAAAACAACAATTTGTAACTATGGAGAGATTGCTAACGGGATAATTTTGCATAGGTATTCGTCCTACTCATGGTAGAGATGGCAGTCTACCTTCTTATGGTCTTGCCGATACCGTACTCCCCAAGGATGCGGTTTTTCACCTGGATCTCGACGAGCGCAATCGTGGGAAGGATACAGTATTGCCTTAAGGTTGGCTTTCCTTGCCTAATCGAACAAGTGACTTGAGTATTAACGAGTCCGAAATAAAAATAAAAATAGATTACCTTCGTCTTCATCTTGATACTGTTCATTGATTCCGTCAACCGCGTCTACCGTGTTCAGTCCGAGCTCTCGGATAATAAACATATGGGAGGCCAGAGCGTTATGGGGCATGAACGCATGGAGGTTCAGGCTAGGAAGTTCTATTCTCAGCGTAATATGTATGAGGGCCTCCTCTGTTGCTGCGATCTTAGGGACCGCTTTGCTAACGGAGTCGCACATAGGTACCTTTGTGGATTCACACTCTTTTTGTCCTTCATTCTTGATCGCACCTACGCTTTGACTCTCGAGAACTTGCAGCTCCATACCACCGTTAAGAACCTAAGGGGTGATAATGCAAAGCTGGCTGAGGGCGGTGCTGATGAGCTTAAGGAGCAGTTGGCTGCCGCAAAGAGGGATAACGAGGTCATGAGGAAGCAGGCCGAAGGTTTGACCAGAGAGTTCAATGCGTTGGCTGACCGCTTTGCCGATGTCAGTGGCGGAGAGAGTGTTGGCAAGAAGGAACTCTAGGTCTGGAATATGCATGCCATGGAGAGGGAGAAACGACCTTTATCTCCTCTGTTGCAGTTAGCTAGCCATCGTGATGGTATGAGAGAATTTTATAATTATTTGTGTTTTAAGGGGTTGAAAAATTTGCTTCTGGCTCATGGGTATTCATTGCTTGTGATTCGTCTTATTTTTCACTTTTCTTTGTCTCCTAAGAATAGTTTGGTGCAGAGCTATGAGAATTCGATTTCAGACCCTGGAGCTCTACGGAGGTACAGCCCATAAGTTTTGTATGTTCCACAGGGGCTAAGGGCGACGAGTCTCGCTTGTGGAACCTACAAAACTTATGGGCTGTACCTTCGTAGAGCGGTTAACTCTTCGTGGTTGCCAAGTTTACAGTTGTTCACGTGACGTTTATCAAGGTGTGAGGTTATAGTAGAATACTTTGCTTTGAACATTTGTTAGTTTATGTCACGGTGGAACTTGATCTCAAATTCTCAAGTTTCTGGTCATGGCCTTCCTTAGGTTTGCTAACTTTCCATGGACCAGCCAGCACCCCTCGTGGGACCGGTGGTCTCATCTGCGCATGGCGGACAACGTATGGTTCCAACGCCGAGGTGACTCCGCATCTTCCTCCCTTTCGCCCACAATCCTGGGTTCCGCTCCCGCTCACAAAGACTTGAGAAAGGAGGAATCTGGCCTCTCCTCCCCGCACCATTATCCTCACTCAATATCTGACAATCCTTATCTTACCCTCCGCCCTAACCTTGCGCTATTCTGAGGCAAAGGACCAACTACTCGTATCATACCGGCACACACTCCAACATGCTTGCTAACATCCGCAAACCAATTGATCTCCTCCGAGGCCACCCATCGACCCGACTTCTTGCGACAGACCTGATACGCGAGTCCGCTGATAAGGTCCTTAGCTCGGACCTTCCACAGGATAGTTGCGCCCAGAGTCGCCACCCATTGCACTACGGACCTGACCTGGGGAACGAGGACTTGCGTGTTGAGATTGGAAGATGGACTGCTGGGCGGTACGGGCTCAAGGAAGCCATTCCTGCGTATGCTTCCCATTTTCTTGGGTTGTGTTAGGAGCGTAAGGCTAATGAATGCCCTAAACCCTAGGGAGAGAATTAATATCACCCCTGGGGCGTCGTATGGGCTTATGAATACGCTTTTGCTGTGCACCAGCCCCGTGACTGGGTACACGAAGCAGGCGTTCCTTCTTAGTCCAACCTACTTTTTGGCAGCGAGTGTGTTCCAAGGTTTGACATTCCCGCAATTGTACCCGTGGCCAGGATGGGCGGGTATGGTAACTGAAGGCTACTTCTATAGACGCCGGGTTTTCTGGAAAATTGACCGCCATAAGGCTTAACAAGAATACGATTGACACCGACTCTTTGATGGCTCATTTAGAGCGTATCTCTGCCTCTACTCCAGACGTCCCGCTCCCAGGCGGCCTGGAGCCAATCTCGAGAGCTGGTGTTCCAAAGCGTATCTATAAATTTGTTATGTATTGTGTTCCTACGTACTCGAACCCTACTGGGGAGACCTGGGACTTGGAGACCCGCCGTAAGGTCGTTGAGATTGCCAGGAAGTGGGATATGCTCATCATCAGCGACGATGTGTATGACTTTCTGGGTAATGACGGTGATACCTCTGCACTTACTCCGGACAAGAAGTTAATGCCTAGACTTGTCTCTTTGGACCATGAAATTGGCGAGAAGCAGGGGATGGGGAGCAATGAAGCAGGGTATACTGTCTCCAATTGCTCGTTCTCAAAGCTACTGGGGCCAGGTATAAGATGTGGCTGGATCGAGAGCGCTACAGGAGTGTTAGCGAAGCAAATGGGCGAGGGCGGCGCTAACCATAGTGTATGTCTTATCCTTTACACCGCCCTCCCCGCCTCCCGTGCCCCTCGACCTTAAACTGACAACTATATAACCAGGGCGGCGCACCCTCACAATTTGCCTCAACCCTTATCCACCCCCTTATCACTAGCCGCTCAATCGACAGCGTGATCTCAAACCTAACAAAGACCTACACTGCCCGATGCGCCGATATTGTTACTGCCATTAAGACCTACTTTCCAAAAGAAACCACCATCTATGGTGGTAAGGGTGGGTTCTTTCTGTGGATCATACTCCCAGGCCGTTACGACGCCCGTGAAATCACGCAGCTTGCTGCAAAGGACGTGACCGTGCTCAACGGCGACGAGAGCGAGTGCCCCGGTGACAAGCTTGGCTGGGGCAATCATTGTATTAGGGTTTCAGTGAGCTACAGTGAGGGGGATGTCGCAGTGGAAGGGATCAAAAGGTTTGCGGAGGCAATGAAGAGGTGGGAGGATGGTGAGAGGAGCTCCTGAGGGGTAGACGTGGAAATGAGGTCAAAGATAGTGTGTTGCTTAGCAAAATCTTTGGGGGAATCATTTTGGAAAAGAATATGGTTGTGTAATCAGCTGGGCTGTCGAAGTGTAGGAATTCGATTGTCATCGGTACGGATTGGGCGTTGATATTTAGATATAAAAAAAAGATGGTGCTCTGACTCGGATTTGAACCGAGGATCTCCACATTACTAGTGTGGCGCCTTACCAACTTGGCCACCAGAGCGGGTGTCTGCGATTCTTCGCAAAGAACCCTTGATTCTTCAATTCTGCATACGAGAAGGGCAACCGCTAAGGTATCGTACTGTATTAGCGGTGGTCGCTGCCGTACTGTGCAAGTCCAGCACTCGATTTTCGAAGCTCGCAAAGGGGCAAAGTAAGGTGGGGCAATGAAAAAGGGAAGGGGAAAAAAAGCACGAGCAAGACAGCCGATCGGTACTAGACCATATAAACTTATATCCCTAACATCAGGACGACCATAAGTTAAAAAAAAAAAAAAACTACATAACAGAGCTCCACCCAACGGGACAAAACTCAAAGTAATCCTCACCACTTTCGCCCTGTTCCTCCCTCCCTCCCTCACTCCCTCCCTCCCTCTTCCCCTATCCACTCACAGGAACCGACCCTACCGCTATTTTATCCAGCAAGGGAAGTAAATGTCTTTCTCGTTATCTATAATTCAGTGGTGAGGTTTGTCACTAGTACAATACGGCGTGATATAGTGGATCATTACCGGTAGGTACTGTATATCGTGAGAGGTTGGGGAGATAACGGTGTGTCCATTCTTATTATACGGCAGTTCGAGTTGTTATCGTAGGGTTTTCGAATGTCATCATAGGTGAGGAGGAGATTGGGTGTGATATCGTGCCGGTGTGATATATATCAGCACGATGGTGGGGATGATGTATATATAGAAGGGTTGGTGATGGTTGAGGTTTTGTTTGATGTGTGGTATGGTATGGTATGGTATGGTACTCGTATGATATCGTGTAGGTTCACGAAGGGGGCTGGACTGATCCTGGTGCTTGTCGTTGCTCCGCAAGCTGAAACCATTTTCTTATTATCCCTTAACCTGGTGAGACATTCAGTCCAGATTGAAATGTCTAGCACTAACTTATTTGGGTAATCATGATAGGAAAAACCGCCCGCTTCAAAAGTGGTGTAGTGCTCAGAACTCTGTAAAATCTGTACTGTTCAGTATGGCCATAATGGAAGCAAGAAATTCAGCGTAGGTTTACTCCC
>LN891142.1:78699-93760 GCA_900010015.1 Tuber aestivum
CGTCCTACCCATTGGAGTATCCGTACCGCTGCCCGAAAACCTAGTTGTGAAAAGGAATGGACTGCGGCAGACTAAGGTATCGCCTTTTGGCGTCAGGCGTTCTGACTTATCGCCGTTATCGCAGGAGGTGGCTTGGCGGCGGGTGACCCTGCAGTCCTCGTGTTCATGCTGCGACAGGGCCCCGGCATGTTACTATAGCAGCCAGACCATTCCCAACGGTTGGGCGCATACGGTGCCTCCCACATTACCCGCCTTCTACTTGACTACCCTCGTCTGGTTGAAGGCATACTATCTTCTTCCAGCTCAAAGGTCCATCGGACGGTCGACTTCTCGCCTGTTCTGCTAGTTTCTACGGTTATCAGGATGGAGCAGCATTCGTTCCCCTCCCCAGAATCCCTCTACCCTCCAGCTTACCTTCAGATCTCACCGTCACCCTCGCCAGCCAGAATGTCGAAGATCGGCACAAGAAAATCGCCGCCATCCCGTCCCAAAACTCGTTTCGACAGCTTTTCCGCGGACAAACCAAGCGTCAACAAGTATCGTGATAATGGAGCTACTTCCCCGTCCGTTTCCTCTGATCTTGAGAACGTTTCACCGTCCAGTAGCTTTAAACTCCCGCCACCTGTAATAACAAGCTACTCGTATACACCAAGCTCATCCACCTATGCTACGCAACATTCTCCGCTCCATAGTCTACAGAGACAGACTGAAATTCTGACCGAGGAGCTGCAACACTTGTTGGATGTGCAGTCTGCTGAGCTGATGTCTGGAGGCAGCTTGTCTACATCCCAGAGGCCTCCTAGAAATCCCCTATATTCTGCGGATCAGGTCCCCCGGGAACAGAGGATTACATTACACCAGGCGAGGAAGAGAGTACTGCTGACCATGCGTGAGTTGGCGGAAATCAAGGGTACCGAGGAAAAGGTGTATGCATCGGAAGTTGCAGAAAGGGAGACATTGGTGAAGGCTATGAGGAGTTGGGGAGACAAAGCGTCGCTTCTGGAAAAGGAGATACATAAGATTGAGGACGGTGAAGAAGGAAGAGAAGCCCAGGCTCTAAGGGAAGCGAAAAGTGAAGTTGAGGTACTTTACAGCTCCAACCTAGCAGTCTTATACATTGCTAACTACGGCTAGCGTGAGATGCAAGGACTTCGCATTCGGCTCTCAAAGCTCGAGGATCACCATTCTGCCCTGAAATACAAGCTTGAGGAGCTGGAGTCCACTGTGTCATCAAAGACCTCCTCTTATCAGTCCTCTCTGGTGACGGTGAAGCAAAGAACGTCAAATTTCCTCGCAACACATCGCTTCCCTTCTCCCACCACGGCTATCGAATCGTGGACCCTCGAGAGAGAAGCCCTTCTGGCTAAGAAAGATCAGGCTAAGGTTGAGGCCGAAGCTTTGCTTGAAGGGATGGTTTTGTGGGACGAAACACTTTCTCTCGTGTATTCGTTCGAGGACAAATTGGGTTTACTAATATCCGGCAGGAGGGGTGGAGATATAAACCTGGATATCATGCAAGGGCTTGAAGGTGTAGTTGAGGCACTCGAGCAAAAGCTCGAGTCAGCAGAGAATAGGGGATGGAAATTATTGGTTTGCTGTATCGGTGCAGAATTGGAAGCGTTTAGAGAAGCCAAAGAGGTTATGAAGAAGTCTCTGGGTATTACCTCCGCATCGAGTTCCAAAACATCAAAGCTAGCGTCGGTAGAATCTGGTAGAGGTGAGGGGAAGGGAGTTAGCCAGAGTCAAGATGGTGAGGATTTGATTGGGGAACTTAAGGAGAGGGGAAGAGCGAGAGAGCGGACACTCACAGGAGAAGCCGGGGGTGATGTCGAAGACGATAAAGCCAAACAGAAAGAGAGCGACGCGAGCGAGGGGAAGGGTGAGGACGGGGTTGGGGATGGGGTTCGGGACCTGAGAGGCTCCATTTTCAGGTCCCGCAAGGACTACTCTCCGTTGGATGATTGATTGCCTCCGATTGATATCGTTTTTAGAAAGCTTCATTGCCCTTACTGTAATGTTTTACTTCTTTCCCTGGCACGAAGGCTCCTTTTGATAGGGCGGGATAACGTCTGCCCATGAGTGTAAGGGGGGCTATCGTCGCATTGCTTGTTTTTCGTGCTTCTGTCTTTTTTATCTCCTCCTGTCCCCGCTAGTATAGATAGGGAAATGGGGTACGAGACTGGGTGGGTGACGGGGCGTCATGGATTCTCTAATTCAACTACGGTGGCGGCAGCTCCTGTGTGAGCCCACCGTATTCCGTAGACCCGCAGGAGTCAGTCAGATGCGGGAGAGACTACTGTTATCACGAATAGTTTTCTGATGGGAAGGTGACTTGGCGGTCGAATACCAATTTAGATGGTATGATAATATGATAGCGCTGGTATGATACCAGAATTTAACGGGAAATGACTGCCATCACCGGTGACTAATGGTTGGGCAAATTCCGATGCACTGGTAGGCTGTTCCCCAAACGTTGGGAGTCATTTCATGGTTTAGGTTCAGTGAGGTCGAGCACTCATGCTGCGCATCGAAATCCCGCCACGGCGGTTACCAATGGCACAATGAGATGATTGGGATCCCTGGAGAATGGATGACTCGATGTGATTCGCGCGCGAGAAATCATTTTTGAAAGGAGAGGGCATTTGCTGATGTCAGCCAGTGATCGGTCCCTTTCTACGGGCGCGCCACTGCGCTGGTGATTACCGGTATACCGTACTGGTGCCGGTGTTATTAAAGCCCCCAGGGGTAGCTTATATCCCTGGGGAGGCCCGTCCCCAATTCTCCATCATAATAATATTATGATACGATATCAAACCACACGGGAAGCACTTCCAAGTATCGGTAACCCCTCCCCCCACCTCTCTCCCTCGCCGAGCCCATGATCCGCCTAATCGTACAGTTAAAACATCCGGCAATGCCAGACTCACGAACAAACTTTTCCAGTTACCAAAACTCCCGATGATGCTAAATACATGAGCAAACAAACGAACAAGGAAAGGCCTTGCAAGCCCCCCCGCCAATAGACAATATTTCGTCCTGGAGTTATGTTGCACGATCCCTTTCCTGATTGATGTTCACAAGAAGCGCAGCATACTGAAATACCTCGGGATGAGTTTCTCCCAGAACATCCTTCGACCTGCTCACAACTTCTTGAGAGATGATCTCCGCATCGCTCCACCGCCCAAGTTTGAGATAGGTCTTCGCAAGTTTGTTTCTGGAGGACAGGGTATCGGGGTGGCTCTCGCCCATATGCCTGCTGCTGAGTTGCACTACATCGATGAATTGCGTTTCCGCAAGGTCCAACTTTCCTTGGTCTAAATAGGTGACGCCAAGGTTGTGCATCGCGGTCAATGTGTGGCGGTGCTCATCCCCGAGATATTGTTTGCTCAGCTCGAGGACCTGTGTGAGCATCTGCTCGGCTTCTTTCCATCTCTTTAGATCGAGATATGCGACTCCAAGGCAATGCATCGATGAAATGGTTTGCCGATGTCTCCGCCCGAGGAACTGCTCGCTTTTCCTAAGGACGAGCTGGAGCATCTGCTCTGCCTTCTTCAGATAGCCCTGGTTGAGGTATGCTGTTGCCAGCGTCCGCATGGTTGCTACGGTCTCGGGGTGCTGGTCCCCCGACCGATTCCTGCTCATCTGAAGAACGCCACCTTCACCGGCGAGAAGCCGCTCTGCCTCCTTGCATTTCCCCATCTCCATGTATACTGTTGCAAGACTGTGGATTGCTGACAAAGTCTCGGGGTGGGTTGGCCCAAAGTACTCCTTGCTGGCTTTTGCCACTCGTGAGATGTACTCCTCCGCCTCTTTCAGTCGACCCTGGTGGATATATATCACCCCCAACCCCTGTGTTGGCTTCATCCAGTAATGGTGGAGTTCACATATTCCGGTCGATAGAGCTAAATTTCTGTGGAGAATCTCCTCGGCTTCTTTATATCTCCCTTGATCCCTGCAGAGAAATCCTAGAGTTTGCATAGAAGCCAAAGTATCGGGATGTCTTTCTCCATTCTTCTCTTTCACACTGTCAAGGGCAAGGCGTTGGAGATCCTCGGCAACTTTCAGCAATCCCTTATCCAGGTATATTAAGGAGGCTGACAAGAGTGAGGTTATCGCTTTAGGATCTAGGGAGTAAGATCCCTGGTCGTTGGGGAAAACCATTTGTGGGACTCCATCGAATTCGTATGAGTAGCCTGGCGCAACCTGATGGATATCACTCAAACCCATCAGGCTGCTGGAGCTTTCGCCGGAGATCACTGGGCGTGGATATCCGCGTTGAAGGGGTTCTTGAAGGGGTTCACTGAAGCTAAATCTACTGCTTTCCGGTTGTAGAAAAGGGTCTAGGTCAGGGTCTAGATTGGGATCCATCGGTACCCCAAAAGGCTGCATTTGGTTTTCGATAGTCCCTGACTCGGAGATGGTCCCGGGAGAAGATACAACACATGGGGCAGTGTCTCCACCTCCTGAATCGCTAAAGCCGGAACCGGGGCTTATTGATTGGGAATCTTCCTCGGGCGGGTCGTCTGCGCTACTTTTGGGAGTGGAATAATCTACCCACATCGGGGTTTCTATTCCCAGGTTTAGCAAAGCTTTGGGAGAATACTTTGAGGAAATATCATATACATACCTGGGTTTGTCTCGTCCTCTTTGTCCCAGTCTTTGAGCCTCCTACGTGAGCGCTCGAGTTTTTCTTGGCTGACTTTATGCCCCTTATACGTGAATGCCGTCTCCTTCCCCTCCGCATACCTTCGTTTCTGAATCCTAAGCATCGCACATGCAGCTCCTCTGTTGAGGCTCTTCCCAAGTTCCCACTTTTTTATCTTTTTTTTGCATTGTGTATCGCTAAGCACCAGAAAGTTAGATGCGTGCAATCTTCAGCAGCGTGCCAGAGCGCCGGAAGTGGATCACATACTTCGCGTAAAAGCCATGCTCAGTGGCCATAATCCTTCTGACATCATCCAAACGACGGTCATCATTAAAATAGAGTCGTGTGAACATTTCACGGCGCTCCTCCCACTCGGCCGGAGTAATCTCTCTCATTTTGTAATTCTCTTCCCACGACTTTGTCATTTTCGACGGCTTCGATGACGAAGATGTTGAAGAAGCCATCCTCTGCTCTCAGGACTTTGGTGCAAGTGAGGTACCGTAGCGGTCGGTTTGCGATTTCGATACAGTTAGGTTCGTTCGTGGCCCAGAGGTCGACCTTTCTTGCGGCGATCAAACTTACAAAGCGGGCGTAGACATCTAAGCTTATATCATCTTGAGGTGCGTAGTTCGTCAAAAGTGCCCATGCCAAGCATTAACATTTTCAGGTTGGCCGAAAAAGGAACTCACCACCTCGTGTTGTGGCAGATTTCGCTAGCTGCAGGGTCCTTTTGACATTGCCAATTACTGGCCAATCAGCATGGATCACCAAGCGCGCCCAGTTATGGTTGGCATCGATCTTGGGCGGCAACCTGCAGGAACAGGAGACGATACTAGTATGATGCCATTTGGATTGATGGCATATTTGGTATTAACGACATTTAAACGCGAGGAGCCTGTGGAAGAGTATGGAGCATCGGTGTCAAAAACTGATATTAAACCCCGTTTTGAACATCAATGACATACACGAGTGACCACTGATGATTTTGCACAAAATTGTTAGTATGCCATTCACCCCTGTTTCATCTATAACGAGTATAACTGCTGGCGAGGTAGATGGAAATACTGGGAATCGGGATTGCTGTTGTAGGGACCGACCCTTCCAACGGTTCCTCGGATGCCAGCGGGTGATATTCGAACCCTAGGGGTGGGGTGAACATAATGGCGGCGGTGGTCATTACAAAACCCCAGGTGAACCTTGAAGGGAATCCGGAATAAATCGAAGTTGCGGAAGTCTAATGGCGGGCTCTTCAGTATCTCTACCCCCATACGGGCCGGTATCTAATTCTATATTAGGGGATTTTCAGGCAAAGCACAGCCCGTTTGCCCCGACTGATGTGCATTGCGTCCTGACTGTGTCATAACTCTCTCCTCACAGCAGAAGACAAATCAACGGGTACATAAGGCACTCCTTTTGCCTACAAGAGCTCACGCGGCGGTTAACAAGATACATTGTTTCCAAAGTTCGGTGTGAAAGGCTATATTATGCTCATACTCGTTTCCTTTGAAAGTTGCTAACCAAAACCAAAACCATTGGACGCATCCCTGAGCCCGATACCCAAGTGAGGTGGTCAAGGAATGCATGAGATCTCGGATAATCAAACTATGAGAGATCCCCACGGCCGGTGTTCTGTGCCAGTGCCAGTGGATTGAGTTTTCGTTAACTAGAATCCCAGGCCACAGCATTCGAGCTACCGTACGGGAGACAGGTTCGGGCAGAGCAGGCTCTGGAAAGGGCCCTTATTCGGGGCTACCACCGTGATCAAAGAAGCTACTCGTACGGCAAGGCTGAAACCCCGTGTATAGCACCATATAGACACAAGGATACCCACCCCTCCCAGAGGATTTGTTCATTCAACCTGGCATCCTAGATCATCTATCTACGATAGTGCGCGGTGGAAAACGCCGCCTGAGCGCCAACTCAGCTGTAAGAAACAGGACTCTTAAATTACAGCCATCTCTTGTTTTGGGGACCGACATCGACCTCGCTCTAACAATTCATTGAAAAGGTGTGGCCCGATCTTGTCTTCAGACTATCAGATGGCCCTGAAAGTCAGACGTCAACATCTACCGCCCACTCCCGGCCACGGTGGTGAGATTTCTGGGGCTGGGGATGATGAGATTGCTAGGGCTCGAGCTGATGAGATTGCTGGGCTGGTGATGATGCAAGGGGGTCGCAAAAAATAAGTCGGGGCTTCGAGCCGGCTGAAGGTCAAGCTTGAGATCCGATGATACCAGCACCAACTCTTGACTTCCAAAACTAAGCCTCAGCATTTTTCCTCTTCTCCCTTCCCGGCCCCCTAGGGGTCTATCACAACCGGGACGCTTATCATAAGAGCAGAGCAATCCGCGGAGAAAAAAGAAAAAAAAAAGAAAACTGTAAAAAAGCCAATAGTGTGGCACACTGAAATCGGTACGGTATATTAAGTAATGAAGGACTTGCTGGGCTCAAATATCATAGCGGCATGATACAAGATATGTGTGCGTGTGTATATGTGCGTGTGCGTGTGCGTGTGCGTGTGTGCGTGTATGTGTGTAAATTCATGTACGAGTATGAGTATGAGTATGAGTGTGTATGATGTGTGGGGTGCGCGTGATGTTTGAATATTGGTGCAGTGCTATCGGGTCTATGATACGTAGAATGTCGAGGGAGGAGATATGATACTATCCACCCGCCGCCTATCATGCCCGCAACGGTGAGGTACGGCGTTCCTTGGATCGCGTTCGCCCGCACGGCTGTCTGTCAGCCTCGGAGGCTGCCGGCATGGGCCGACCAAGCCGATGCAACTGGGAAGGCTCCTTGCCTTCCAATACCGTACGGTACTCGAGTATAGCGGCACGCGCCGGCACTGCAGGAGCACGAGTATGATATATCATAGCACTGCTCCACAGAGTGC
The DNA here is from genome assembly GCA_900010015.1 of Tuber aestivum. Taxonomy (NCBI): domain Eukaryota; kingdom Fungi; phylum Ascomycota; class Pezizomycetes; order Pezizales; family Tuberaceae; genus Tuber; species Tuber aestivum. The sequence goes on from LN891142.1 coordinate 86,241, forward strand.
TCGCTCGTTCGCTCTCTCGGGCCAACTTCCCCAAGAGGTAGAACAGGGGAAAAAGAAAGGAAAGAAAGGAAAAGAAAAATGCACGCATTGCGGGGTCCTTTCTCTGTTAGATGTCGGAATACCGGTAGAATGACTTGACCCGAACTTGGCAAGAACGAGATTCTTGTACTCGAGTACTTGTATCGTGGAAAGATGGGGGCATGGATCTGGAACAAGGCGTCACTTGCGGTACGAGCACTCGAGATCCAGCACTAGTACGGTACAATAGCGTCGTGACACCCCAAGGCCCAAGGGATCGGGAATACTGTTGGTCTAAGACAACATTTCCCACCCATTTGATGCCGGCTGTCTTGCTCGCAAGCGTGGGAAGCCAATTCGGCTCGACTATTTATCTGTCAGGAAACGCTGGGTTGCACGAGCAGTGAGCGGTTGGTGGTGGTGGGCTTCTCTTCTGGACACGTAGGGTACTGTACAGTACTGGCTTGGATTAACACTGATCCACTCGGGTTGCCGGTATGATGCCCACCGACCCCCGGGGCTGAATGAGATTAGGTTATTCGATGAATCCACGCGAAGCCTTGAGAAAAGATTCCCGCATAGCGTCGGTGTTTTTGTGCACTTTTTTTCCCTCGACAATGGTGGGGGTGAGTTCTAGTGGTGGTGGTGGTGATGATGATGGGGGAGGCTGCCCGGCTTGCTCCACGAGGAGGGGAGAAGACGCAACATTAAAGTGCTCGCCCCAGTGCTCAACGATGCTGTAGGGGTATGATAGCGTGCACGGTAATGCTGGGCCAGTGAATCGCCTTGGGCGGTACCGTATGCGAACTTTGTCAAAATCTTGGAGAACGTGTAAATCCGGTCTGCCGGCCCGGGCCACAGCAGACTATCGAGGCTGTCCACCACGAATCTCCCCTCTCTCTCCCTAATTTTATATTAATATCATACTGGCCGCCAATTCGGATTTCCACTTGCTCGCCGTGTTCTGACGGATCCACTCCTACTGTGCACCGCAGAATCCGTACAGATCGTATCATACCCAAATTCACTCAACTTGCCGGTAGACTTCCTGCCGCTTCTACCAGAGCATCCCCATATCCGTAGTTACCCTTCCGAGAGCAGAATCCCACCCGATATCCCTGCTCCCCGAAACAAGCAAACTCTCTCCTCTTTCCTCCAGAGAAAAAACCCTCCTCGAGCAACTTTTTATCTATTTTTCCTCACGGATCACAGAAGGAAAGGAGAAGGAAAAAAAGAAAAAAAGAGGACCACCCCACCGAATTTAACCTGACAAAAAGATGAACGTTGTTGTACCAGTACAGGTGTTCGCTGCCAACAATAGTTCGTACCGGGGTAGGAAGCGTGCTCATCGTGCCTGCGATCAATGTAAGAGGAGAAGGGTAAGGTCTTTGGTTTTTCTTCTTCTTTCTTTCTTTCCCCCTCCTCTCTCTTCGTTTTTTTTTTTAAAAAAAAAAAAAATTCCGGTTACCTATTCCCGGTTGGAGGTGGGGGCGGGGACCGTGGAGAACCTCGCCACTGCGATGCCGCCCACCATCTCGATAACGGTTGTTAACTTCTTCGATAGAAGAGATGTCTACCCCCCTTTGAGAACCATGAGAGATGTGCGGGATGTACGAGAGATGGATTACGTTGCAGGTCCGTACGGTTCCGATTTCTACCTAATCTCTAGAGAATCCCTAGACTGACGTTTTCCCTTTCTTTCCCTTTCCTACCCAGCCTGGTTGTGGTGGAACCATCATCACAGGGCGGTAGCTCCGCCATCGCAGGCTCTTCGGTGAGCGCAGCAGAGGTCGAGAGTGAGGGATTCGCGGATAAACTCGCTGTGTCCTCTGACTCCCCGGATGGGCAGGCCCGCTTTATAGGAGATCTAAACCCGGAGGCAGCACTGCTGGCGGCAACATCTAACCCATCCGGACCTTCGTCCTCGTCAGCCCCATCCCGCAATGAAATAGGTGTCTGGGTGCTGCAGCCGCAAGCCGTTTCCCGCCCGCGAAAACGCCGCAGGAGCCCAGACCCCACGAATACTACTCGACGCTCTGCGAGCCCTGAGCCTACATTGGCTACGCATTACAACAACCTCCTCGAATCCCTCAACGCCTTCTCGCTACCCCCGCGGTCGAGCCTGGACGCTCTGCTATCGCTATACGTGGAATCAGTGCACCCGATCTACCCCCTCGTGGACACGCACACGATAAACCTCTTCAAGACCCCCGACGAAATCCCCCACGTCTTGCTGCAAAGCATCCTGCTCGTCGCCTCCCGCCACCCGAATGCCGCCGAGCATCTATTCCTCCCGCCCACGAATGCCCCGCTCCCGCCCCGGAAATTCGCCTCGATCCTGTACACCCGGATAACGGCACTGCTGCATGCTGGGAGTGAGAAGGACCGCATACGGCTCATACGCGTGTATGGGTTGCTATCGCTGCACTCGGCTGATGGCCCGGGCGGGAATGAAGTTGCAAGTATGAATTTGTGCACCGCTATACACCATGCGCATTCCGCCGGCTTGCATCTCAAAAGGAATCGGAGTGGTGGGAAGGGTGAGACGGAGCTCTGGTGGTGTCTTTGGGAGCTAGATAAATTGCAGGCGGCGATAAACGGACGCCCGGTGCTGGTGCGTGGGGAGGATACGTCAATCGATTTTCCAAGGGAGCATGAGGGGACTAGCGTCTTCCACGGGATGGTTAGGTTGGCAGAGCTATTAGAAAAGGTTATCGCGCTCTACAGACCTAGGAAAGAAGGCGGGGTTTTCCAATGGGAGGAACACTTTCCCTCCTTCGAACAGGTCGTGGGGGAGATAAGTTGTGATGACCCAGGGTTACAAGGTACTTCCCGCCCTATACCCCCCTCACCAGCACCCGAAACTAACCAACGAGCGCGGAAAAGCAACCTTATCCCTCTTCTACCACGCAATCTCAATCCTCTCCCACAGAACGCCAACTTCAAGCACAAACTCCCCCTCCCACGGCCGCCGTACAGCCTCCGCGAAAGCAATCTATGAAATCCTCTCAAACCCTTCCCCCACGCATCTCCTCCCGCCAACCTCGATAACACCTTATGCCGCTTCACTCTCCCTAACAACCTTCCACGCCCTCGTCCGGGAAGGCGAAAAAACATACCAGAAGGCATACAAGGAGACGCTAAAGATTCTAGAATCCTTATCGAGGTGGTGGTGGTTTGCCGGTGCAATGGCAGCCCTAGGCAAAGAAGCCGTTGGGAGAAGAGGAAAAGTCGAGTGCGCACTCGCCCTGTCGAGTCTCCGTGAAGGCGGTAGCGAGAGCACTGTGCCAGCGGCCGAAAGACAGCAGACACTCCAACAACAGCAGCAGATGTTCCAACAACAACAACAACAGCAGCAGCAGCAGCAGCAGCAGCAAGATTGTCAACACCAACAGCAAGAACAGCAGCAGCAAGAACACCCAGAGCAAATACAAGCCCCAGTCTCTGGAGTCGGCGTGCCGATCACGACTGGTACGACCGTTGGCACCCCACCGGCTATAACCGCTGAAGGGCCCACCAGCGTAGTACCGGGATGGGAAGGGGATGCGGAATGGGGAGAATTCGCTGAGCATTTCATGCTAGACGTCTGGGACCCTGTCGGCTTTTACGACCCGTTTGCCGATGGGGGGGTTATGGGGTTTAACAATGGTGGCGGTGGCGGTGATGGGGGAGCAGGTCTTGCGGCAGGCTTGGGGGTGGGGATCAGTATGGGCTTTGGAATGGGGTTTTCTAGGGATGAGTGTTTGGCTTGAGTGTTCTCTTTTCCCTTTTTTATTTTTTCCATTCATTTTTTTTTCCATTTATTCCTTGCGTGGGTACGGCGGGGTCTATGGTTGGTTGGTTGGTTGGTGGGAGTTGGGTGGTCTGTTCGGGTATGATGCGCGATACGAAGTCTAACTCTCGCTGATGCTCGATATGGGAATATGGATAGTGCATGTCACGTACTCAATTCACGGCGTGTATGCCCCCCACAATGTGATATACATCTTGTACATGCATCATACCGTGATTTACTTGCCCCATACCACGCTATGCAAAAAATGCAAGCCCCGCATAAGCGCTTATATCGTACTTTCCGCATAAAACTCTCCCGTACCCCATACTATATCATAATACAATGCATAACCCTGTATGATACAATAAACCTTCCCTTCACCTTCATCACCCCCTAAGCCCCCTCAACTCCTCCGCACTCTTTGCTCTTCCGATACCAACTTTAACCCCACCACCACCGCCACCACCATCAAACTCCCCGGCGACCCTTGTCATGCGGACCAACTCCCTCCCACGTCTAGAGCTCAAGGCGCGCCCGCCATCATTATTGCTAGTAGCAGTTGGCACCGAAATCACCAGTGCATTCCAGCCAGAAAATCTCTTTCTTGCGGAATTCGCGACGGGTTCTACTCCCCCTACCTCCTCCTCGTCTGAAGTGCTAGGTGTGAAGTGGTCGGGTTGGAGGGTGAAGTAGTCCCCTACTGTATTGGGACAGGAGGCAGTGGTCGGGGTTGTGGCTGTGGCCGTCCTCGACCTTCGGTGGTGGTGGTGGCGGTGGTGATGGGAAGGCTGATGGGGGGGGAGGAGTGATTGGTGTTGGTTTGTGGGTCTCGGGTGAACGTCTTCTGGGCCGGTGGTTTGGTGTCTTCGTCTCGGTGTCTTCCCCCCACCACCATTACCGTTTGCGCTCCCCAGCCTGGCGCTCACGCCTCCAGCGCTAAAGGGTGTGCACACCGCCGCCCCAGCTGCGCCGAATCCCCTCGGGGACCTCATCACGCATATTCCCCCAGTCCGCCCCGAACCACAGCCCGCTCCCACTCCCACCGCCGCTCCCACCCCATCACCCCTGCCCGGTTCGAACACCACCCTTGCTCGCAAAACATGAATCACGCGATCCAGCTCCAGCTCGACAAGGACGTGATTTCGCACCCGCGTCAGACGCGGCCACGTCGCGCGCTCACCGCGCTTCATGGCCGTGCGCACAAACTCCGTCGTCGGGTTCTTCAGCATGCGCGGCAGGTCGGCATATGGCGTCTCCGGGAATATATTGATGTCGCCCGAGTATTTTTGGCTCAGCACGGCACGCAGCTTGGTCATTGACGTGGGGAAGATGCCGAGCTCTGAGAGGATGTTTAGGCGGTGGAGGGTCTCGGTGTGCGCTAGCGCTAGGATTTTTGTCCCCCAGGTTGAGGTTGACTCTGGTGTAGGTGCAGTGATGAAAGAGGGGGAGGGGGAGGAAGGCGGGTCTTTAGTCAAGAAGGGCACCACGTGCGGGTTTACTTGGCTCACGATGAAGTGGTTCACATTGAACATTTCCGAGAGCCGTGACATGGGGAGGTCGTTATCCACGCTGCCATCTATCCAACGTTGCGGGGATGGGTCCCAGGGTGTTGGGAGGCCGGTTTGTGGGTCCTTTGCTAAAAGCGAGGTGGAGGTGAAGAGGAAGGGCACAGAGCAAGACGCCGCCACGGCGGACCAAATTAGGACGTTTGGGGCTGAGACGTAGTTCAGCAGGCGGGGGAGCTCGTATATACTTTGCGCTGCGTTGGTAATTCGATTTTGCAAGGACGAGTGAGCGAGGGTGAGAAAAAAAAATACCTGGCACTGCTAACGCAAATATTCAATATCCTTCTGGTACGATTGTACGCTTCTTGAAAGGTAATATCCCCCAATAACTCCCGCATCACTCGTGTGAGGTACTTGATGTCGATCCAGGCGCCGATCTTCAAGAACCTCGTCACCCGTTGAAGTACACTCTCCGGCTTCTTCCCGTCCTCGAAGACGTCCAGATTCCCGTACGGGAATTCTTCTAATATGGTGGGTATCTCGTCATCCGTGCGCGTACACAATACCGCCGCTACTATCGACCCCGCCGAAGCTCCGGATATGATCCTAGGCAGGAGGGATTGCTCCAGCAGTGCTTTGAGCACGCCTACATGGTTCATGCCAAACGTTGCGCCACCGGAAAGGAGGAGTGCTGTGCGGCCGAAGGACTGGCGGGTCCTTAGCAGCGAGTCCAAGATCTCACGGCTCGAGGGCGCGCCGAGTGCCGGGGGGACTGTCAGCAGCGCGTTTAGCGTTAGCACGCAGGAGTTGATGTATTCTTCTATTAACCGCTTTGTGCCGGTGTGGGAGTGTTTGTACAACTATTTTTTATTTGGCAAGGAATCACACCGGTTAATACCCTCAGGCGGGGGAAAGCAGGAGGAAGAGGGGTAGGAGGGGCTTTTACACGGATATTCCCCATATCCCCCAGATTCCGCGAGAGCGTCGTGCGGATGAGGAACAACATCCTGTTAACGTCGCATGATATCCGTGCTTCATCGAGCTGCTTCAGACGTGCGGCTACGAGGGCGTGATCATAATCCGGTGACCCGACGTCGGACTTCCATGCTTCATTGCCCTCCAGAACGTCGAGTTCTTGCGCAGCCTTATGCCAGTCGGCGTACGTCGTTGCCTATCCATGATCGGTCACTGAACCGTATCGTAGAATTGTTGAATGCGGGCAGGGGGACTAACATTTCTCAGTTTAGCGCTAGCAAGCTGATGCCGTTTAGTGTGCTCATCCAGTACAAATACGGAGGAAAGCAGCGATGCAGGATCCTGTAGGACTTTTAACATCGACGTGATGATGCTCCCACTAATACTTGTCGAGGTGTCCTCCGAGGTGAAGTGTCCGCGCGAGGGTATGAACGACATGGCGATCTTTGGAGCGTGAGTGCGTTCATCAAGAATCGCCGTAAGGTGGTTGCGGACGGAGGGAGTGATGTGGCAAGAAAGGGAAGGGCGTCGTGTGAGGTAATATTACCGGACTCCGCTGCGCTGTGCTCGAGGGATGTAAGGAGTGTGTAACTTTAGATCGTGGGGAAGGAGGGAGTACGGCAGGTAGGAAGGGGAAGAGACCATGGCACAAGTGGCGGGCTTGGAAGTGAAAAGGATCCAACTGCCTCACCGGTCCCACCATATCTTAAGCCGCCGCACTGAAGATACCGCACCAATTCCCTCCCCCCTCCCCCTTCCTTCCTTCCTTCCTTCCTTCCTTCCTTCCTTCCTTCCTCACTGCTTGCACCTTCCTCCCCACCCCACCGGTGTACGATCTCTCACACACGACACCGTCACTTATCAGCTACCCCGCAAGTCAATCAAAGCCCCGATCATCCGTCCTCCCCCGGCGACTGTCAAGTGACAGGATACGCATTGACAAGTGGGGTGTCGACGTTGCTATTGGAAATGGAGTTAGTCCCAAACGAATATAAATATAAAAAGAAAAAGAAAAAGAAAAGAAGAAAAAAAAGTCAAATCCGCGCGATTGGTTGGCTGACCCGACCTAGCCCGGGATCTATCCGACGCCGGGGAAGAGTTCCTGCTTTTCCTGTATTTTCTTCTTCCTCCCCCTTCTAAGTTACCGACCGCAATGGAGGAAGGAAGGAAGGAAGGAAGGGAAATACGCTTGGGTAGGGTATTTTCCTTCCTTTACTTTGCGCCCGAGCATGATACAGTGCTATGGT